>ONZH01016362.1:0-141881 GCA_900303285.1 Rhinella marina
GTTGAGGTGGAGGAGCCAGAGGAGTGCTCCCTTGGGTAATGTGGGTGGACTGCGTGGAAGACTGACTGGTGGACAAATTACTTGAAGCATTGTCCGCAATCCACGACATCACCTGTTTGCACTGTTGTGGTTTCAACAGTGCTCTACCACGTGTCCCTGTAAGTTCAGACATGAAGCTAGGGAGTGTAGCTCTGCGGCGTTCCCCTGCTCCCTCATCAGCAGGTACTGTCTCACCCTGCCCAGGACCACGGCCTCTGCCCCCTGCAGTAATTGAATGCCCACGCCCACGCCCTCGTCCTCGACCCTTAGCCCTGGGGTTCAACATTTTCTGTATATAAGTGTATTATATATACCAAAAAAAAATGGGCCTGCTGTACTGAAACCCACAAACTTGTTCAATCTGAACAAGTTAATATATAGGTGGATAAGTTACAGCAAAATTACGTATTTTATTACGTACCGTGCAGTATGGAGCAATTACACTGAAACTATTAGATTAGGCAGACTTGGTCTGCTTAAGTGCAACCCAGACAAATGTCGCACAGAGATTTTTCTAATGTAGCTGTATCAGTGAGAGCAAAAGACCGTATTTTATTACGTGACGTACAGTATGGGTCACCTGGACAAAAATATGGATTGTGGTTTGTGGTGACTGGCCAGCTGAACTGTGACACACAGAATGGTTCCACACAGCTGTATGAAATGGATTTGTATCACTGAGATTTAAAAAAAAACACAATTTTTTTTTGTTTGTTTGTTTGTTTTTTTACGTGACGTGCACAATATATCAGAGAGCAAATTCAGCCCCTGCTGACTGTGGCTATTTTCACTGCAACCCAGACAAATGTCGCACAGAGATTTTTCTAATGTAGCTGTATCAGTGAGAGCAAAAGACCGTATTTGATTACGTGACGTACAGTATGGGTCACCTGGACAGAAAATACGGATTGTGGCTTGTGGTGACTGGACAGCTGAACTGTGACACACAGAATGGTTCCACACTGCTGCAAATATGGCGGTAGCTGCACTACTAGTGCCAGCAAGCCCAGCCACAAGCAGATAAAAAAAGGGTCTTGTAGCCCTAACAAGGGCTGTTGGGTTCTTTTAGAATCACTCCTGCCTAACACAAATCTAGTAGAACACCCTAACACTCTCCCTGTATCACACTGCAGATCTGTCCCTAACGGCATCCAGGCAGCGACTGAGCCGAGCACCGCGGGCAGTCACTAGTATATTCCAGGGTCACCTGATCAGGCCAGCCAACCCCTGCTATCGACATGTAAGGGCCCCACGTGATGCTGGGTGGTACGCAGAGTCTCCTGGCTTGTGATTGGATGAGTTTACAGCCACCAAAAATTCAAAAGGCGGGAGATGCCATTTCCTCGAGCATGGCGAGATGCTCGTTCGAGCATCGAGCACTTACAAGTACCCTAATGCTCGAATGAGCACCAAGCTAAGACGAGCATGCTCGATCATAATCAGGAAGTCTTTTTCTGTCATCAGTCATCTGTGTTCTCTATGGTCATTGAGGAGTGAGGCCTCATTTTAGGTTTTGCTACTGGGGTCCATGGTGACTTCCTAACATCCCCCTCCCCAGATAATGGTGTTACTTGATAGAAAATATTAACTCTTTATTGCTGACCGAAACACATGCAGACACTACACTATCCAGGTCTCTAGCCTTCCCCAAGCCTTTATAAAGCAAAAGCTATGGGAGCAGTTGTAGAGATGTGATATTTATTGCATTAATGGGGTTTAGGTATTTGAGAAAATGAATTTTTGCCTTTTTTATATCTACACTGGAACTGTCATCAAATTCATTACACACTTTAGAGGCAATTCCCTTTATCCGCAAGTCTTGAACATTGACTTGAGTAGTTTAAAGGAATAATAACAAAAAAGAATAAATTCCAAGTGAAACTGAAGTACAATAAAATAAAAATCCTGGTTTGATTATTTATGAAGGGATTCAGGAAAGTCATAAATGCCACATACCTATTAATGTTACACATGCTGGTATTACCAATCCTGATGAATGTTTGTTGCATGCATTACTTCCCATTACACACCTTGGTCATACAGGATTAACTTTTCACAAAACCTAATAAACCTAGAAACCATGTGAAATGACATCACCAACTCCTGTCACCTCTCGAGTTTTGATCTCAAATCTATACAAAGAATGAACTGCAGACAATATGTGCAATATCTCTGAGAAATTGTGTGCCACTCTACAATAAATCAACTGCAAATCACATTGTTATTTTCATATTTATTACATAACAGCAATAATGACATCTAGTGGTCACCAATCAAGTCCCATAGCCAGGGTCAGTCTAATTTGTCACATATTCAATCAATGTAAAGATTATCAAATCTCTATCCAGACCACTCAGTCCTACTGAACACAATGACCCAGATTTACTAATGTGTCTGTAACGGGAGGCCGGCGACGCGCTCCCTCCGTGCAGCGCAGCCGGACCTCTCCACCCCCTAGAGACGAGCAGTAGGGAATTGAAGTGCTGGTCTGGTCAGCCAGCACTTCATCAGTTAATTTTCCTTTGGGTTTTTAGCCATGTGGTGCTGATCACACCACATGGCTACTTTGCATATTGTTTTGGCAGCAATGCTCCGCCTCAGGTCGTGTGATGCTGGCCACGTCACATGATCCTGGGTGGCCTATTTAAAGATGGCAACTGCCTAGCAAGTTGCCTGTTATTGAAGTTCCTTTATTTGCAGTGCTGTGCGTTATTTGACTTGTGACCTTACCGTGTATCCAGACCAGAGGCGTAGCTACCGGGGGGGCAGAGGGGGCGACGGCTCCGAGCCCAGTGACTCGGAAAGCGCAGTTATGGAAGCGCTCACTTGTATTTAGGGACCCCCATCAGACCTCAGATCATACGCTGATCTGAGGTCTGATGGGGGCACAATACGCTTATCTGAGGTTTGATGGGGGCACATTCTGCTGATCTGAGGTCTGATGGGGGCACATTCTGCTGATCTGAGGTCTGATGGGGCACAATACGCTGATGTGAGGTCTGATGGGGCACAGTGGGTTGATGTGAGGTCTGATGGGGGCACAGTAGGCTGATGTGAGGTCTGATGGGGGCACATTCTGCTGATCTGAGGTCTGATGGGGGCACAATACGCTGATCTGAGGTCTGATGGAGGCACAATACGCTGATCTGAGGTCTGATGGGGGCACAGTAGGCTGATGTGAGGACTA
The DNA here is from genome assembly GCA_900303285.1 of Rhinella marina. Taxonomy (NCBI): domain Eukaryota; kingdom Metazoa; phylum Chordata; class Amphibia; order Anura; family Bufonidae; genus Rhinella; species Rhinella marina. Next base: position 3,227 of record ONZH01016362.1, read on the forward strand.
ATGGGGGCACATTCTGCTGATCTGAGGTCTGATGGGGGTACAATACGCTGATCTGAGGTCTGATGGGGCACAATACGCTGATTTGAGGTCTGATGGAGCACAGTAGGCTGATGTGAGGTCTGATGGGGGCACATTCTGCTGATCTGAGGTCTGATGGGGGCACAATACGCTGATCTGGGGTCTGATGGGGGCACAGTAGGCTGATGTGAGGTCTGATGGGGGCACATTCTGCTGATCTGAGGTCTGATGGGGCACAATACGCTGATCTGAGGTCTGATGGGGGCACAATACGCTGATCTGAGGTCTGATAGGGCACAATACGCTGATCTGAGGTCTGATGGGCCACAATACACTGATCTGAGGTCTGATGGGGGCACATTAAGCTTATCTGAGGTCTGATGGGGGACTGTTAGTTTAGTGATGCAAAAACTGGGGACAGGTTTCCTTTAACATAGGAGTCCCCTTGTTTTTTACTCCTATTACTCCTATATTTTACTGCATTATGTGGGAGAGTATTTAGACTAGCATATGTAGATAGTCTATTGTACTGTACTTAACAGCATAGATGATCTAGCAGTTTATACAGTCATCTTTCTAATACAATATTATAACCACAACTAGTAGTATGTGCCTGTGAAGTTGGAAACGTGCGTTTGGGAAGCCACTAAGGGGGCCCACTCAAGTATGTTTCGCCCCCCCTGTGCTGAACCTCTAGCTACGCCTCTGATCCAGACCTATTGCTTGTGACCTCGACCTCGATTCTGCTTATCCCTCGGCTCCTGACGTACTCTCCCGGTTTGACTTTGCTTAGCTGACTATTCGTATTGTGTTTGTTCGTGCCTGTGTTTGTCTTCTGTTCCTTCCCTTCCCTATCCCTCACTTATACAGAGTAGGGATTGTCGTCCAGTTGTCCCCCTAGGACCCTTAGCCTAGGGTGAGGCAAGTAGGCAGGGACAATTGTGGGGGAAGTCAGGGCGCACCTTATCCCCGTGTGTCTCTCCGTGACAGTGTCTGTGCCTAGAATCTGTCTAAAAAGTGTTGATAACTGGAGCAACTAGGATTTTTACAACTTTTTTGACTTGTTTGAAAGATTAAGACCTATGATGTGCCATTTTGTGCCAAGATTGCACCACAATTCTGGTGTAAATGTCTCTCTCAAAGTATGGGCTTGTTCACATCACCGTTAGGGATTCCGTTCTAACTTTCCGTTATAACATCATTATAACGGAAAATAACGGAATCCCTAGGACGGAAATCAAAACGGACACCTTTAAGAGGTATTCCGTTTTGATCCATCATAATAGAAGCCTATGGGAAAGCATTACGGATCTGTCTGGTTTCCGTTATGCTGGACGGAAAACAAAGTCCTGTCGACAGAAGTTCACTAAAAGAGTTCAGGAGGGGTCTGGGTGTATTTCTGGAGTGTAATAATATTATAGGTTATAGTTACTAGAGAGGGGTCGTTGATCCAGGGAGTTTGTCCTGATTGGAGTCGGGAAGGATTTTTTTCCCCTAAAGTGGGGAAAATTGGCTTTTACCTCACAGGGATTGATTGCCTTCCTCTGGATCAACTTGTAGGATAACAGGCTGAACTGGATGGACAGATGTCTTTTTTCGGCCTTATAAACTATGTTACTGTGTTCTAAGAATTTGAGCCCTATCCAGAGTGATGCATTAGACAAGGACTTTCCTTTAGCTACATGTGCCGTTTTGATAAGGATATGGCCTTACAGAAATTATATTGTAGGATCAGACTATAGCAATTTCAGAAGAATTGTCAATAAATGTTCATTGGACTTGACACTCCTGACAAATGATAAGCTACAGAAAGCAATGACAGAGATCATAGGTAAGATTGTCTCAATTCGGAGGAATTCACTACATTGAATTAAACAATTGATAGCTACCTTAATAACTACCCCCAAAAAGCCGAAGTGAAGAAACGTGCTAAATTCTTGTGGGACAACGAGGATTATTTACTCAATGGAGTCTATAAATGGCAGAATACTTATGTGGGACTTAAAGCTGTTTCCAGGAGAACATCAGGTGGGGGCTATTGCTCCTCAAGTTTGGGAAGTGAGAGCTCTATAAATATGCAGGATCAGCAATCTTTTACCAGGAGAGGTCAGAGTCGACACCCACCAGGAGGAAATGTACAGGCCGAAAAGATAGATGGGCAGATACCTATGGTCCAAACAAAATGTCAGGTATGGACCCCTCTTTAGTAATTAATTTATCTTCTAAGAATTTGAGCACTGTCGAGATTGATGCTTTAGACAAAGGACTTTGCTTTAGCTCCATGTGCCGTTTTGATAACTTAGTGATGGCTATGGCCTTACACAAATTATATTGTAGGATCAGACTGAAGGCACATTTTACAACAGTATCATTGTTTTCATATTTCTTTATTTGAATATATAAAAAGCTAACTAATCCACCTGGACACCCATTTGTGGCCTCTGTGAAGTCAATATTATCCGCTCAATTGTGTTGGAAAAAGCTACTTTAGAGGTTGCTGGGGATTTTTTTTGATTCATAATTTTGCAATTGCTTTACCCGCGTGCACCACAACCTTGGAGGATCATGTGCCAACCAGACTTCGCAGAATTTCAGGTGCAGATGTTTCACATGTGATTGCAGCAAAGTCCACACTAGAAAACTTCTGTTAGGCCTTGTTCACATGTCAGTTTTTTGATCAGTTATTTCCATCAGTTATTGTGAGCCAAAACCAGGTGCGGGTCAAAAACACAGAACATGTGCAAATCTTTCCATTATACCTTATCAATGTGTAGCCTCCACTCCTGGTTTTGGCTCACAAAAACTGATGGAAATAACTGATCAAATGCCTGATGTGTGATGTATAAAGATTATAAGTAGTACATGTCTATAGATCACATACTAATACTGAACACATTACCAGAGTTTACTGTGAAGTCGAAAATGCTGAGAATTACAATCAAAGTGAACCTGCTGAAGGACCACCAACCTCCAAAAAAATTCCGGACACACCAAATTCTTTTTTTACGGACACTCTAAAACAGTGGACAGTTGGCAGATTTCTGGACAGTTGGCAACCCTGCCCGGGATCTAGCTCTCGACCCCACCAAGAAATGAGGATGAGGTCCATCAGCAATTGTTATGTTTACCTCTTAAATTAGGGACACGGTCATGATTATGGCAGCCATTTCATATCCCCCAGGAGTTGCCCAGCAGTTTTTGCTCAATAACATGTCCATCTAGCTATAACAAGGAAGATTCAGGACCCCGGGAAAGATGGTTGTAAAGGTTAGAATACAGAAAATGACTTCACTGAAGGAAAATTTCATCCCTAGTTAAATATTTACGGTATCAAAAAGGAATCCAGGAACATGTTAATATTAAAGGTTGGTACCGTCTGGTAAAATTAGGGACAGATGGCAGCAATGTGGTCTGCGGCTGGTAAGTAGTCTCGCTCCTTTGTATATTTGAGAATATATTAATGTCTAGTTCCACTTCTAAATGAGTCATGCCTGTTTCAACACTTTGTCAGTACAATTTAATCCATCGACGCTGCTGAAAACTCAGAATTGTGTAAGATCTGTGCACGGTGAACGCTGTGGATAACGCTTGCCAAAATATAGCAAAGCCAAAGACAGTCATTACTAATACTAACTGCTTTTGATCATCCTAGCCCTCAGGAAAATTAAATAAAAGCAAAAAAATAAAAACAGCAAATATAACACTACAAACAAAAAAGAAAACTTGAGCTGATTACTATTCACTGTTAGCGCTCATTAAGTTAACTTAAAACCGAATGCAAAGGGAATAATATAATGTTATTTCGCAACTAGAGTACTATTATACCGGGTTAATACTCGCTTTGTTGTTAGAATGTTTTTGTATAAATCAGTAGAACATATGAATATATAGGCCTTCTGCAAACATTCTATTCAGTTCGTGTCCGAGGGATCTCTCTGCGCTGTGGTCTGTGCTGCTTGTGACTATCCTGACCTCCTTCCTTCTGCTTGTGTGCACTCCCATAGGGCCACAACCTGGCTTTTAAAGGGCCAGCGCACACATGGGCTAATCTGCTAGACTATGACAGCATTTGCCTATGGTAAGCCTGAGCAATAAGGTTTCTAGCTTGCCTAGTTCCTGGGAAGCTGTGCCACTATTGTTTGTTCTAACTTCCCGTGCCTGACCTCTGCCTGTTAACCGCATTGACAATGTGTCATATGCTCTGACCTCTGCCTAATTACTGTATGGACCCTGTGTCACCTGCCCTGACTGATTGTTTCACTGTACTACATACATTTTTCCTGTCTTGACCATGACTTTCCCTCAGGCCAGGCTTCTACATGTTTCTTGGGTGCCATGGCACTGAATATGCAGCCCCTGAATGGAGACTACTCCTAGAGGTAGTGATCCTCAGTAGTCCCAATTAAAATTCATTCACTGGCATAGTGGGTCCACACCCGCTGCATTACATATTCAAACTTTCTTCAGTCAGCCAAACACCTGTCTAGGGGTAACAATGACCAAAAGGCAGGGTAGGAGGGAAATGCAGCTGCAGGTACTTACTCTATATAACAAGATGAAGGAGAGCCATAAACAGGGGCAGACTGGTAACTTAAAATGGCCCTAGGAAAAAAAATAAAAATAAAAGTGGCCCCATATTGTAGGGGGGTGCAAATTGGCAGAAGGCGGGGCAACACCCTAGTGAAAAATACCATCTCAGCAGAACCAATTACCACAATATACTACAAAATATTTACCCAAAAGTTGTCCCTCAGTTGTGGCCATCAATAGCTTCCATTTTCTGTCCTCATCCAGTTGTCTCTGATTAAGATATGAAGCATGGGGCTTAGGAGATGAGATGCGGGCCACAGCCAGTGGTGTAACTACCATAGCGGCAGACCATGCGACTACTATGGGGCCCAAGGCAAGAGGCCCAGTCTTAGTTGGGATTTTCTCCTCTTCTACTGGAGGTGAAAACTTGGCTAGGACTCTACCCTCTAAAGGAACAGCTTTTAGCAAATAAGTTAGTGGAAAAATGGTCCAAGGGTTGTTGAAAAGGGTTGTAGGCAGAAACCCTTCTATCCTGTGTTGGGGGCCTGGTTTGATCCTTGCTATAGGGCCCTTACTTCTCTATGTACTCCCCTGGCAGTTGAAATCAGGAGGACATGTGTGGTCGCTGGCTGGGTACTTGAGTTTCTGATTCTGACAGTGTTAATTACCACTGAGAGCTCATTATGTACCTGGCCAGCGGCAGAGAGGAGGGCTTCAGCTGCCCCTTGAGCATCGGCCCACTGGGAAATTTCCATGTAACGTCTATGGCCAGTCCACCCATGGCCATAAGGGCTCTGAGCACAGAGGTAAAAGCTCCAGGCTATGTGCAATCTCATGGTCCTGGCATCAACAGAGGCCAGCACTTTTTCCTATAGTGTACAAGCCTGACCACCGCTGCTGGATTGCTGGGTGGTCATAACCATGAAAAGGAGCCACGTGTAATGTGATGGAAAAACTATTATAAAAGCTGGATCCTATATATATATATATATATATATATATATATATATATATATATATTAGCAGAAGGACCCAGCTTCGCTCGGGTATCTTTCGTTTAATGTTTATGTGTGTGTTGTTAAAAGATATCGAGAGTGACCTCTACAGCATCCCGCCTCCTTTACAGTAACCTCCACAGCCCCCACCCCTTAACACTGACTCCCCCCACAGTGCCCCGTCTCCTTATAATGGGACTTCCACAGCAGCCCACCCCCTTAACTTTGACCTTCACAGCAGCCTGCACCTTGACAGTGACCTCCACAGGGGTCAGCCCTCTTAAGTGACCTCTACAGCACCCACCCCTTAACACTGACCATAGGTTACAGTCCCCTTAACTGACCTCCACCATTCCTGGCCCCCTTGACTGAAACCTCCACAGCGAGTGCCCCTTTAACAGTGATTGTCACAGTACCCCACTCCCTTAACAGTAACCTCACAGTACCCCGCTGCCCCTTTAATAGTGGCCTCCACAGTCCCCTCCTCCCTTAACAGTGATCTCCTCAGTGCCCACCCCTTTAACAGTGACCTCCACAGCAGACCGCCCCCTTAACAGTAACATCCACAACGCTCTCCCCTTTAACTCTGACCTCCACAGCAGCCTGCCCCTAGGGTGGCCAGAGGTCCGTTTTTAGGCCGGACAGTCCGGCTTTCAGACTCCCTGTCTTTCATCCGTTGCAGGGCCTGGATGGACACAGGGATGTCCTTTTAAACAGCTCACTCTCAGAAAGCAGCACTGTGCAGTCTGAGCATGAGCTGCAAGGAAAAAGTCACCCTCCCTCCCACCCTGCAGCTGACAGAAGTTGATTTTTACTTTCATTTTTGCAATCCCTGTCGGCTGTGGAGTGAAAAGGGGCGTGGCATGCCCGGGTCGGGGTGTGGCTTAGCGGTACCTGGGGGGCAGTGCTTTTAAGTCTTTCTTTTGAGGGTGTCCTGAATTACAGGTTGATGCCATAGTAATTTATGAGGAACACAATGGGTAGCAGTGGAAGAAAACATCTTTTATTACTACTGAATGGTAAATATGTGAAATTTACTATATATGAGGTAATGATTGATGATGAATTAGTCTAAAACATATGGTATACTTATGGTAACCAGAATACCCCTTTAACAGTGTCATCCACAGCGCTCTGCTCCTTTAAAGCTGACCTACAGCAGTGAACTGGCTGGGTTGTTATGGAAACCTGGTGTGAACCTAACTGTACAATGGTTGCCAGACTTTGTGTGCAATCAATTTTAGATGAAGCAAAGCTCAACCTTCTTTTATCACATTACACGGAAATAATTCATGTTTTATCTGCAACCCAGTGCACAATTGCTTAAAGGTGTTATCCCATGACTAATGTAAAAATGAAATATAAACTATAATCTATATGTAATCATATAATACATGACAATCTCTTTCTAACAAAGCTAGAACCAGCCCTGTACCTCACATGGATCCAGAGATCTCCACATTCATTGCTCTGCTGGATTTATATCAAGCTGACATCTCAACGGGAGTGTCTTTTCGGCTGCAGCTCAGGGGGTATGTCCATGCTTTACCTATCACAGCTCAGGAGGCAGTTGAAGGATGAAACTGAGCATGTGCGGCCTTCTCAGTCAGCAGGACAAAGAAATAATAAAATAAGTGGCACTGTATAGATACATTTTTCTGAATAACTCAGAAGCGATTAAAAAAAATGCAATTACAAAAATATTCAGATCCTGGTGCTGGGTTGAAAACTGTAGAATATTTTTTGTGGGACAACCACTTTAAGAGCCCTGAGGCCTTGTAAAAAAATAATAATACATTTTTATGTAAGAACTCAAAATGTTAGAATTCTGAGAGAAAAATGTTTAATTATGTCAAAATTTTGAAATAGAACATTTCAGAATTCCAACTTTTTTGCTAAGAATTCTGACTTACCTAAAGTTATATTTCCGCCTAAGCCATTCAATACGTGTTCTCTGAGACAACTAGAGGTGGATAAGGTTACGAAAACAGCTGAGTGGACTGTGCTAGGATGTTTTTGTAACTCTCACAGAACTGAATGAAGGCTAGGACATAGCACAGGGGGGCACAATGTCCCTTATCTTTTCCAACAACAGCATAACTCATTTTTCTTTTCCGTAGCTCCCATTGACATCTATGGGCATTATGGAAACAATGTAGCACAGCCAGCTTGGCCACTTCTTAGCTCCACAGAGAAAAGTTATTGAATGGCTGATATGGGAATTACTTTCTAACTTTGAATTTTGCACTTTTTTTTACCTCAGATTTCTGACTTTTTATCTCAGAATATTATTTTTTAACATGGTCTCAGATGTCTTCTACAGTATATAAAATTATCCAGGTAAATAGAGGGAATCTGAAGAGGAATAGTCATAATATAGCATCATAGCCCACCAGACATATCATACAGTTACAGATGTCAGAATATGCACGTTGAGCTTTGGAGAATAATTGAGAAGTATATTAATTTGTAGTGCTTCTTTTTTCTGGACAGGCAGTTCTGGTTCTTTGTCCAATGACTGGATGTGCAAGGAGCCAATTATAAAGGATTAACGTTGGGGCCTGTCATGTAGCCATATACTGCAATCAATCTTTAATTACACATATGTTCAATTGTTAATTTATCCAGATTGAGAAACCTCCTGGCAAGAATTGTGCAAAACTGAAAACATTTTTGTTTTTAATATAGAGAAGAGAACCCAAAGTCCAAGATCACTAGAGAAAATGTGCATTTGCTTTTAAATTAATCTGAAACAGCACCCTCAGTTCACTGTCTGCTTTAGCCCAGCACCCTGCCTCTGCTCCAGTGTTGCTGTGGCCTCCCTTAGTAGTTCTACAACCAACTTTGCCATTAGACATCCATAGAGATGTCATTTCGTGGGAAGTTCTGTAGTTTATCCCTGTCTGCTGTTAATTAACATATATTTATATACTGAGCCCCACCCACTACTAATTCACATATATTTAAATATTACACACCCTAGTAACATAGTAACATAGTTGATAAGGCTGAAAAAAGACATCTGTCCATCCAGTTCGGCCTGTTATCCTGCAAGTTGATCCAGAGGTAGGTAAATAAAACCCCTGTGAGGTAGAAGCCAGTTTTCCCCACTTTAGGGAAAAAAATTATTTCCCGACTCCAATCAGGCAATCAGAATAACTCCCTGGATCAACGACCCCTCTCTAGTAACTATAACCTGTAATATTATTACCCTCCAGAAATACATCCAGGCCTCTTGTCACGGGGGAGACAAGGGAAGGTGTGCCCTGTACTTGAAACCCCCCTTCTTTCCCTACCTACTTGCCTCAAACGGCCCTAGGCGGCCGCGGACAACCACGAAGACGTTCCCTATACTGGGTAAGTGCAGAGGGAGGGAAAGGGAACACAGGGAGAGACAAAACACAGACGGAACAAACACAATGATAGAGTAGTCAGCAAGCCGGGTCAAACACAGGAGATAGCGTAAATACCAGGGGTCAAGAGAAGAGAGGTCCAAGTCCAAAGTCAGAGTCCAAATAGCAAATCCAAAACACAAGGTCGCACAAGCACTGATCAAAAGTATAAACTAATCACAGGCATCTGAGTGAGGCAGTTGCCATCTTTAAATAGCCCACCCAGGATCATGTGATGTGGCCAGCATCACATGACCTGAGGCGGAGCAAGCTGTCCAAACAATATGCAAAGTAGCCATGTGGTGTGATCAGCACCACATGGCTAAACCCAAACAGAGAATTAACTCATGAAGTGCTGGCTGACAAGACCAGCACTTCAATTCCCTATTGCTCGTCTCTAGGGGGGCGGAGAGGTCTGGCGATGTCGTGCAGAGGGAGCACGACGCCGACCTCGCGTGACAGTACCCCCCCTTCACGAGGGCCACCGGACCCTTACCAGCGGGAGCAGGCTTATCGGGATGCTGCAGATGGAACTTTTGGATGAGCGAGTCTGCATGCATCCTGGTCAACGGTACCCAAGACCTGTCCTCAGGACCGAACCCCTTCCAATGTACGAGGTACTGGAAGGAATTCCGGACCCTTCTCACATCCACAATTCTGGCAATCTCATGCTCCATTTGTCCTGCTACCTCAACCGGAGGAGGAGACTGTTCCTCAGGACCAACGGGAGCAACATAACGTTTGAGCAAAGACACATGAAAACATTATGAACACGAAGGGAGTCGGGTAAACATAACCTAAAAGAAACCGGATTGATCACCTTGGTGATCCTGTAAGGACCAATGAAGCGAGGTGCAAACTTGTAGGATGGTACCCTCATGTTGAGATTTTTAGTCGATAACCATACCTTATCCCCAACCTTAAAATTCACACCCTTAGAACGTTTTCTATCAGCCTTAGCTTTTTGAACTCCTTGGGCCTTTTCCAGGTTCGACTGAACCTGTGCCCAAACTGTGCACAGTTCTTGAGAAAAATCATTGACCTCTGGGACAACCGACGCAGATGGGGAACAGGAGCCAAAGCGTGGATGAAAACCCATATTGCAGAAAAACGGCGACATCCCAGAGGATGAATTAACACGATTATTAATTGCAAATTCAGCCAGAGACAGGAATCTGGCCCACACATGTTGGTTATCAGAAACATAACATCTGAGATATTGCTCAACGGATTGGTTAAGACGTTCAGTCTGACCATTGGTCTCCGGATGAAAGGCTGATGAAAAGGACAAAGAGATACCAATCTTATTACAGAACGCCCTCCAGAACCTAGACACAAACTGTACTCCCCTATCAGAAACGATATTCTCAGGAACACCATGCAGTTTGACAATATTATCCATGAACACGGACGCCAAGACCTTTGCAGAGGGTAATTTACACAAAGGAATAAATGACACATTTTGCTGAATCTGTCAACCACCACAAATATCACGGTTTTACCCTCAGAGCACCGGCAAGTCCGTGATAAAGTCCATGGACAGATGTGACCAAGGTCTACTAGGTATGGGTAAAGGATGTAACTCACCCATAGGTCGTGTCTTGGTATTCTTGGACCTGGCACAAGTGTTACACGCAGTTACAAAAGCCTGAACATCTCTGGAGATTGACGGCCACCAATACTGCCTAGAGACCAACTCCTTGGTGGCATTGATGCCAGGATGTCCACACAAAACAGAATTATGGCACTCACCCAGCAGTTGCAATCGCAAATGAGCCGGCACAAACAATTTGTCATTGGGGGTACCAATGGGAGCAAGATGTTGTCCTGCCGAGATTTCAGAAGCGAGGTCAGATGAGGTAGCGGCCACGATGATATCAGCTGGCAGGATGGGCTCAGGAGGGACGTCAGGAGGCTGATACGCCTTGAAACTTCGGGATAAGGCATCGGCCTTAACGTTCTTGCTCCCGGGTCTGAAGGTAACACAAAAATCAAAACGAGTAAAGAATAAAGCCCACCTCGCCTGTCTAGGATTCAATCGCTTAGCCGATTCTAAAAACATTAAATTCTTATGATCCGTGAGGACCGTAATGCGGTGAACTGCCCCTTCTAAAAAAATGACGCCATTCCTCAAATGCCCACTTGATTGCAAGTAACTCCCTATTACCAATGTCATAATTCCTCTCGGCAGGAGAGAACTTGCGGGAGAAGAAGGCGCATGGCATAAGATTAGTTAAGGTGGAAGACCCCTGGGACAGTACAGCCCCCACACCATCCTCAGACGCATCCACCTCAACTACAAAAGGCTTACTTTGATCAGGCTGGACCAACACAGGAGCATTCATAAAACACTGCTTTAACCTTTCAAAGGCCTCAATAGCTGCAGGGGGCCAATTGACCAGATCAGCCCCCTTGCGAGTCAAATCCGTAATGGGTTTGGCTACCACAGAAAAATTTTTGACAAATTTACGATAAAAATTAGCAAACCCCAGAAATCGCTGGAGCGCCTTCAAAGAGGAAGGTCGCACCCAATCCACAATGGCCTGTACTTTAACTGGGTCCATTTTGAAAGAAAAAGGGGTGAGAATGTATCCCAAAAAGGCCACTTCCTGAACACCAAAGGTACACTTCTCCCCTTTAACGAACAACTTGTTTTCACGCAACACCTCCAGCACTTGCCTGGTGTGAGATACGTGACTTTCCCAGTCTGCAGAAAAAATCAGGATGTCATCAATATAGACAATTACAAATTTCCCAATAAATGGTCTAAAAATGTCATTGACAAAGTTTTGGAAAATTGCCGGAGCGTTACTTAACCCAAAAAGGCATTACCAAGTACTCATAATGACCTTCCGGGGTATTAAAAGCAGTTTTCCATTCGTCCCCCTCACGAATCCTGATTAGGTTGTATGCCCCCTTCAAATCCAGCTTGGTGAACCAACAGGCCCCCTGGACCTGATTCAGCAAGTCAGGAATAAGGGGCAACGGGTATCTGTTTTTAACAGTGATTTTATTGAGCTCCCTGTAATCGATACAGGGCCTCAATCCTCCATCCTTTTTACCAACAAAGAAAAAACCTGCCCCCATGGGAGAAACTGAAGGCCGGATGTGACCCTTGGCCAGACTCTCCTTGAGATAATCCCTCATGGACTGACGTTCAGGAGTAGAGAGATTATAAATGCGACCTTTGGGATATTTGGATCCCTCAATAAGGTCGATGGCGCAATCATATTGCCGGTGAGGAGGGAGGAACTCAGTCTCGGACATGGAAAAAACGTCCGAAAAATCGCCGATATACTTGGGCAAGGAAAGAGACTCAGTGGTACCTCCAAACAGCAATACTGATTTACAACATTTGTCACAATTCATTCCCCATTTTTCCAATTCACCTACCGACCAGTTGATCACAGGGTTGTGGTCCTGTAACCATGGCAGACCTAAAACAAGGTCGGCAGGTAAATCCTTTAATACAAGGAAGGAACAAGTCTCGGTATGGGTAATTCCTACAGTTAATACAACCTCAGGAGTACAAAACTCCACTCTCCCATTATTCAATGGAGTGGAATCCAGTGCGATAATTTCAATCACCTTCCTTAAAGGAACTAGCGGAATCCCCACAGATTGTATAAAATCAAAATCAATAAAATTAATGGCAGAACCAGAATCAACAAAAGCCTTACCGGACCCCCTGAGTTGGTTGTACGCAATGGAGATAGGTAATAATACTTTCCTCCTTACCACCGCTGGGGTTACCTTACTTCCGGCAGAAAGCTCTCTAGAGGGCAGAAGTTTCGGGCATTGCTGGAGCCAGTGGTTCGTCTCACCGCAGTAGAAACAGGTTCCATTCAAGCGTCTCTGATCTCTCAAAGTTCCTCCCCACTGTATGGACTCCTCCGGGACCCTGGTAGAAGGTGGACTCAGAAGAGGGGATTCAGGCAGGACGACACCCTGAGGAATATCTGAACGTTCCCTCCGTCTCTCCCTCACTCGACGATCCAGTTTAATGGCTAGTGTCATGGCCGCCTCTAGGGTGTCAGGAGTAGGGTAACTGACAAGTCCTTAAGATGGTCAGACAGCCCCACCCTAAACTGGCTTCTCAAAGCAGGGTCATTCCATCCAGAGGAAACACACCACTTTCTAAACTCAGCACAGTAATCCTCTACTGGACGGTTACCCTGCCGAATGTCTCTGAGCTGAGTCTCAGCTACAGAAGTCAAGTCAGGCTCCTCATATAATAGGCCTAAGGCCTGAAAAAATGCTTCCACAGACTGCAAGCTTGGGGAGTCAGGCGGTAAAGAAAAGGCCCATTCCTGCGGATCACCTTGCAGCAAGGAAATAATTATTCCTACCCGCTGCTGCTCGGCACCCGAGGAGTGAGGACGTAAGCGAAAATACAATTTTACGCTCTCCTTAAAGGAACGGAAAGTTTTCCGGTTCCCCAAAAACCGATCCGGCAATTTAACGTGAGGTTCCACAATGGGGTTAGATGTGGAGGGAGCCGCTACTAGTGCAGGTTGTAGCTGCTCCTGATGTAGGAGCCTCTCGGCCAGGTCCTGGATCATCTGCGCCATACCCTGAACCTGGTCCGTGAGCACCCGCAATTGCTCCATATGATACGGCCTGTGATTCTGTCACGGGGGAGACAAGGGAAGGTGTGCCCTGTACTTGAAACCCCCCTTCTTTCCCTACCTACTTGCCTCAAACGGCCCTAGGCGGCCGCGGACAACCACGAAGACGTTCCCTATACTGGGTAAGTGCAGAGGGAGGGAAAGGGAACACAGGGAGAGACAAAACACAGACGGAACAAACACAATGATAGAGTAGTCAGCAAGCCGGGTCAAACACAGGAGATAACGTAAATACCAGGGGTCAAGAGAAGAGAGGTCCAAGTCCAAGTCCAAAGTCAGAGTCCAAATAGCAAATCCAAAACACAAGGTCGCACAAGCACTGATCAAAAGTATAAACTAATCACAGGCATCTGAGTGAGGCAGTTGCCATCTTTAAATAGCCCACCCAGGATCATGTGATGTGGCCAGCATCACATGACCTGAGGCGGAGCAAGCTGTCCAAACAATATGCAAAGTAGCCATGTGGTGTGATCAGCACCACATGGCTAAACCCAAACAGAGAATTAACTCATGAAGTGCTGGCTGACAAGACCAGCACTTCAATTCCCTATTGCTCGTCTCTAGGGGGGCGGAGAGGTCTGGCGATGTCGTGCAGAGGGAGCACGACGCCGACCTCGCGTGACACCTCTCTTGAACTCTTTTAGTGAACTTACCATCACCACCTTCTCAGGCAGAGAGTTCCATAGTCTCACTGCTCTTACCGTAAAGAATCCTCTTTTATGTTTGTGTACAAACCTTCTTTCCTCCAGACGCAGAGGATGTCCCCTCGTTACAGTCACAGTCCTGGGGATAAATAGATGATGGGAGAGATCTCTGTACTGACCCCTGATATATTTATACATAGTTATTAGATCGCCCCTCAGTCGTCTTTTTTCTAAAGTAAATTTTCTAATTTTGATAATTTTTCTGGGTACTGTAGTCCACCCATTCCAGTAATTACTTTAGTTGCCCTCCTCTGAACCCTCTCCAGCTCTGCTATGTCTGCCTTGTTCACAGGAGCCCAGAACTGTACACAGTACTCCATGTGTGGTCTGACTTGATGGCAGGTTGTAAAGTGGCAGGACTATGTTCTCATCACGGGCATCTATGCCTCTTTTGATGCAACCCATTATCTTATTGGCCTTGGCAGCAGCTGTCTGACACTGCTTTCTGCGGCTTAGTTTGCTGTTCACTAAAATTCCTAGGTTCTTTTCTATGTCAGTGTTACCCAGTGTTTTACCATTTAGTATGTACGGATGACTTGCATTATTCCTTCCCATGTGCATAACCTTACATTTGTCAGTGTTAAACCTCATCTGCCACTTTCTGACCAAGCCTCCAATCTATCCAGAGCCCTCTGAAAATAAAAACTCAAAGTATGATGTTAAAAGTAAATCAGCAGTAAGTGAAGCTTTTATTTTGGCACTGTAAGCTCGTTCACAGCTGAAAACTGAATCTTAAAACTGTCGCTTTGCCTTTTATTTATCCCTTTTTCATTTGGATTTTGTCACATCTGTAGCATATCACAGTTAAAAAGGAAAAGCCAAATGCATATTGCATTTTTATTTTGACACTTATTATGCGGTTCATCAAGAAACAGCGAAGACAAAGTGAAGACTGAGTTTTACTTTCCCATTCAGATTTTTTAATTTTAGATTTGACCACAAAATACCAGTACTGTAATGAAAATGAAATGACTTTTTTAATTTTAATTTTATTTTAGTCACAACTAAATTGCAAATTAATTGATTTAATTTTATTTTTAATTTTGTCATGACATTTTCACACATTATTATTTATTATTCTCACTTATATAGCGCTGTCATATCTCGCTGTGCTTTACAGACATTAGCATCACTCTGTCCCCAATGGGGCTCACAATCTAAGGATGTGTGGAAAAGGAAGTGTCACAAAGATATCTGCATTTTCATTTTATTTTTGGCTGGATTTACCTCCCGTAATCTATCGTGGCACTGTCATTGATGAGGTTCATCGAAGGAGTATTCTTGAATCAAAGTTTACTTTTACCCATGTAAATGTGAAATGTTTCAGACTAAACCGAGTCGTTCTTCAGATTAAAAACTCTTTTGTTTGATGCTCTCCACCTGGCTGATGGAGAGGGATGCCTATGTATGACTTAAAGGGGTATTCCGGTTACCATAAATATAACCTATGTTTTAGACTAATTCATCATCAATAATTACTGTACCTAATATAATGTAAATTTCACATATTTACATTTCAGTAGTTATAAAGTAGTTTTCTTCCTCTGCCACCACTGTGTTCCTCATAAGTTACCATGGCACCGACCTGTAGTTCTGAGCCTTTCTTAGGTCGAGCATGCTCAGCGTGTTGCTATCAATTCTCTAGTCAAACATCAGTGTGCTGGTGATTACTGAGAAAAGGGGCATGACCGGACAGGAATATCAGGCAGCCAATCAGTAAACATCCTCACTCATGAACAAGCACAAACTCACAGCAGGGAAGCTAAGGATTGTGGAGATTGTAGTTTTTTGAGGGAAGATCAGGAGCCATGATACTCTCAGTGTGTTGCAGGCTCAGACAGGAGCTAGACAAATGGATTACAATGTAAAATGAAGCTCTGGTTATATGTAGAGGTATGGGTTCTGGTTATATGTATAGGTGTGGGTTCTAGTTGGGTCACAGTTTGCAGCCTTAATGCAGTTTTTCATTAAATAAACTACATTGGCAATATACTAAAGACATGGATACGCTTCAGTTCTTTATTGCACCAAACTGATTACATGCTTCAGGGTAAGGACCCCATCCTCTATATGATAACTGAAGGGCTTGAATGTTTGTCTACTGATGGATTTCATCAGAATGATATGACAAGTCTGAAGATTTTCTCTGTATTGTGTTGCACTGAATCATAATTTCTTCTATGCCATCAAGACCAAGTGACAATTATGTTACTGTGTATTTTCACATGATCCAGTTTATCCTTGTATGCTTTTTAAAATGTTTCAAAAAATAACTTCTGATGTTACAGGATACTTGGTTGTCTCTCTCCTCAAGGGCACCCATTTGAGGTCAGAAGATGGAGGTCCATGACAGTCAGCACTGGTCCTCTTATTTGGTCTTCTAGTCGCTCTTGCAAAGCTTTGATGTGTGTTTTGGGTCAGTCTCCTGCTTCAGTATGGATATGGATTTCCATAAAGATCCAAACCAGAAGGTATCGCATGTCTCTGTTTCACTTGTGGTGTTATAGACTGTGGTATCTTGTATCTTCCATTTATCACCTTGTATAAACTCTTCTGATACGGCCTTTGATTTACTGGTATGAATAACTTTTTTCCAGTGATCCAATGTGTCTTAGCCCATGACAGATATTGGCCATGTCTCCATGTAATATAGTAACATAGTTTATAAGATCATGGGAAAGATCTCTGTACTGACCCCTGATATATTTATACATAGTTATTAGATCTCCCCTCAGTCGTCTTTTTTCTAAAGTGAATAACCCTAATTTTGATAATCTTTCTGGGTACTGTAGTCCTTGAAGTATTCTGATCCAACAAGTCGACCGTCAGACAAGGTCAATAACAAATAGTGGTGTATAATCATAAGGAGTCACAGAAAAACCACTAAAACTTAACTTTTAATTAAATAAATAAGATAAGGTGGACATACATGTTAGACACAGCATAAAGGGACATGTATATGTGAACATAGAGGGGGTTAGCCAGAGAGGTTATATATATCATAAGTCAACCAAAATTAATGATGGGGCAGAAAAAATCTCTCCCTACGGCTGTCCATCACAAAACTCGCGTTGGGGGTCAATGGGGACAAAACTTAACTGAACAGAACGGAATGCTCCTAAGTGTATTCCGTTCCGTTCTCATACCGGAGAGCAAACCGCAACATGTTGTAGTTTGCTTTCCGTCCTGGGGATCCTGAGCAAGATGGATCCGTCATGACCCACAATGCAAGTCAATGGGGACAGATCCGTTTTGTCTGACACAATAGAAAAAGGATCCGTCCTCCATTGACTTTCAATGGAGTTAATGACGGATCCGTCCCAGTAATGTTAAAGATAATACAACCGGATCGGTTCATAACGGATGCAGATGGTTGTATTATCAGTAACGGAAGCGTTTTTGCTGAACCCTGCCGGATCCAGCAAAAAAGCTAGTGTGAAAGTAGCCTTACTTTAGTTGCCCTCCTCTGAACCCTCTCCAGCTTTGCTATGTCTGCCTTGTTCACAGGAGCCCAGAACTGTACACAGTACTCCATGTGTGGTCTGACTAGTGATTTGTAAAGTGGCAGGACTATGTTCTCATCACGGGCATCTATGCCCCTTTTGATGCAACCCATTATCTTATTGGCCTTGGCAGCAGCTGTCTGACACTGGTGTCTACAGCTTAGTTTGCTGTTCACTAAAATTCCTAGGTCCTTTTTCATGTCAGTGTTACCCAGTGTTTTGGCATTTAGTATGTACTGGTGACTTGCATTATTCTTACCCATGTTCATAACCTTACATTTGTCAGTGTTAAACCTCATCTGCCACTTCTCTGCCCAAGCCTGCAATCTATTCAGAGATAGATTGGAAATTTCAATTTTCTCAGTGAATAAAGGTTTATGGATTGGTCTGGGCACTTTTTTCTGTCTGGATGATCAAGTTTCTACAAATCCTTATATAGTTACTTTTGGCACATCTACACAGGTAGTTTAAAATGGCTTCAATGAGTTAATGTCAATCTGGCTCCCAGCGCTCCCAACAAACAGCTGATTATGATGAAAGAAGTTGTGTCCACTCATGATTTACTCCTACAGAGATACTTGGTCAATGGTCAATAATCGTTTAAAATTATAATAGGGTTATAACCCTAACTCTAACCTTCCCCTTGTTCCCCAGGGCATGAGACATCGGGGGACGATCGGGCTGTCCTTGTATACATTTGACTAATCCCATAAAAAGTAGCATCAGCCTAAAAAAACCCACCTAAGGCTAGGCTCACATCTGCGGAAGGTAAATCCAGTAGTCTGTTCCAGTAGAGGAGCAGACTACCCAAGTTACCATATCCGGCATATCCGCCAGACACCACCAGATCCACATTTACTATAATCGGATCCTGCAGGTTTCGGACATAAATGCTGGCATTGTGCCAGAAAAATACTGCTCTATGTATTTATGCCGGAAACCTAAAAGATTCCCGCCCAATCTTCTTATACTGAATGACAATATGGCGGTGCTTGCCTATGTCGGATACGGTAACTAGTCTGCTTCTGTGCTGGAACAGACTACCGGATATACCTGCCACAGATGTGAACTTACCTTAATGTGTATTACCACATCTTAGGCTACTTTCACACTAGCATTTCTATTTTCCAGCATTGAGATCCAACATAGGGTCGCAATACCAGAAAAAAACACTTTATTTTTGTTCCCATTCATTGTCAATGGGGACAAAACGTAACTGAACAAACTGGAATGCTCCAAAATGCATTCCGTTCCGTTTGGTTGCGTTCCAATACCGGAGAGCAAACCGCAGCATGATCACAATAGAAAACGGATCCGTCCCCCACTGACTTTCAATGGAGCTCATGATGGATCCGTCTTGGCTATGTTAAAGATAATACAACCGGATCCGTTCATAACAGATGCAGACGGTTGTATTATCAGTAACGGAAGCGTTTTTGCTGAACCCTGCCGGATCCAGCAAAACTCTACTGTGAAAGTAGCCTTAGTGTCCTTTTTTATTTGATATATGGTAACATACTAAACAAATAGACAATGTTTTTCTTATTTTGATAACCGACTCAATTTTTTCTTTAACTTTACTTTTTTTCCATATCTTATGCAATATTCTAACTAAAATGGAATAAAAATCCTTAAAAAGACCAACACTAATGTGCTCCCTTGGCACCTTTTTATGGTAATCCTTTAGTAATTTACAGATTATGAAATAGAGATAAATGAGTATAAACTCTTCACTGCAATTACTTTCTTGGCTTCACTATTAATAAGAGTTCTAACACCCAAGATCAACTGTCCCGTGACTTTTCCTTAATTTCATGCCACGTTCCAATAATGTAGATTCACAGATTTAATAGCGCTGTCAACATACATTAGCAAAGCTTGATGGTCTCCAGGAGGCTGCCATAAAAACAGAGTCCATTTTTAATTAGAGCCATGCACCCTAGCACATTCCAAAACATGTATTAAATGGATATTTCTTGTTAAAAGCTTGTAGTTTTCTAACCTCACCAAGTCCAAATGAAGCAATGCAGACCAGCTCCGCAGCTGAACAAATGTATTTTCGTAGACTTCATCAGTCACAATCTGAGTGCACGTCTCTAGTGATGATGTTATGATAGGAAAAACATTCACTTGCCAGTTCAAGATTTATAGAAGACCTTATTACTGGACAAGGAAAAGTATGAGGCATAGGACACGGAAAGGGATCCAGGTCTCTGATTTACATTACGGAGGTGATATGTTAGAGCAGAGAGTAAGATGAAGAACACACTTTAATGAGCCGGCTTATTTTCCATTACAAATCTATGCATGTGCCAGGAGAAGGCTTGCCTTTAAAACCGTTGTTTTTGAAAAATGAGCAATTTCAGAGCTTGGGAGACGGATTGTGAGCTGGAAGATCAGCTGTAGAAGGGGGTCTAATGTTGATGAGATGACGAGGATTACAAAATCTTACAGTAATTTGTTTCACTTACGGAGATTCCAAGATGTAGGATCATTTCCTTTTTGAGATTAGAGGCTTCTGATTCATTTTTTTCACCTGGAGTCAGGGTGTTTGTAGAGGACATGGTTGTTAAATAAATCCTCTGTACTTGTACACGGTGTAATGCTGCACTTGAGTGTGGGAAAACAGAATTCCTATTTATAAAAAAAGGGAAGGGAAGTTGATACCTTTATACATCCATAGCACACACACACAAATAAGACTTTGAATTAAAATGGCCCGGGACATCAAGTTCACCCCATTACATCACTATGTCAACAAACTATTTTAGCCTAGATGTACTGGGAATCTATACTTGCTCTTAGCAAAGAACAACTTCCTAAAAAAAAGTACAACTTCCTAAAAAAAAAGTTGAGCCTTATGGATCAATGTGTCATAACTATAAACATTCAGGGCTTAAATAAATCTTGGCTGACTTTTTGAATCTGAATGGCCATTTATAGGAAACCTTCAACAGCGGACCACAGATACCTTGGATAAAGAAAGTATCCAGTCCTTCCTGCATTCTAGAATTCTTATCCTCAAATGTCAAACAGCTAAAAAAAAAAAGTCGATGTCACAGAGTAGTAGAAAGTTATAAAGGACCAACACCTACTGTGTCCTTCTCCCATCCCTTGTAGGGCCTCTCCTTCTGTAACTCGTCTTGTTCATGCTTATTGCAATTGTTTTGTATTATGTATGTGCACCCCATGGAATGAACCAATCTTTGTTTCTGCCATTATATATATTATATTTTTGCACTTTTTTTTTTTTGTTACATTTTTTACTTCCAAACCTCCCAAAGCCATTACTTTTTTAGTTTGAATTCACATAGCCTTATGAAAGCTTTGTAAAGTTAAATATCTTTTGTCCCACTTTTCACTCCGTATTTGTCATATTTTACACCTCTTTCGGGTGCATTGGAAACCAGTGGTCAGTGATTCGGTACAGCTACATTATATTATTTCTGATATTTTGTCCCAATTTTTGTCTTTTTATCACGTGTTTGATTATTATTTAACAAATTGAAGATACATTTATTTATAATCTTTTGGGCATGGTATCTTTGTGCTCCTTTGTGAACATTTTTTGAAGGTTTTGTTCCGTATGAAAGCTTGTTTGTTGCGGGACAAGATGCACTTTATAATGGAACTATTTATGATTACATACAATGTGGTTTGAAGCGAGAATAAAAGTCCTGATGGGGTGGAATTATAAAAAAAAAAAAAAAAGAAACACCATGGTTTTACATGCTTTCTACTCTCCAGGTCACTACAATTATAACAATACCACATATGTATAGTTTTTCTTGCTTTTTAATATTTAAAAAAATTCTAAACTTTTGAAAAAGCTGATTTTTACTTTGCATTGCCCTATTCTGACCCACATAACTTTATTATTTTTATGTTTATGGGTGAGGGCTCATTTTTTGTGGGGCACTTTTCATTAATACCATTCTGGAGTGTGTGACTTTTTGATCACTTTTTATTCAATTTTTTGAGAGAGGTGAAGTGACCAAAAATGGAAAATCGCTGTTTACCATATGGGATAAATGTTTTTATATTTGAATAGTACAGGCTTTTTTGCATGCCCATCATGTTATTTTCTTTAATTATTTATGTATTTTTATTTTAATTTTGGGGAAGGGGGAGTGATTTGAATTTTTATATTTTTTAATTTTTTTTTAATTAATTAATTATTTATTTTTTACACTTTTTAAAACTTCCCCCAGGGAGCTATAGCAAGCAATCATTATATTACTTCTTTCATAGACCCCAAAGCATTAACATTAGAGTCTAGAATTGCACTAAGGGGGAGATTTATCAAACTGGTGTAAAGTAGAATTGGCTTAGTTGCCCACAGCAACCAATCAGATTCCACCTTTCACAGATTCCAATCTTCACAGCTCCTTTGGAAAATGAAAGGTTGAAAATGATTGGTTGCTATGGGCAACTAAGCCAATTCTACTTTACACCACTTTGATAAATCTCCCCTTTAGTTCCTACAGAGCTCTGCCACCGGCAGCCCTGTACCACTGTACAGGGGCTGCCACACACAATCGGGCTCCCCTGATCTCGCCAATGGGACCAAAAGCACTGTTGAAAGCACAGGGACAGTGCAGGCGAGTGCAGGGAGACTTATGCTGCGTCAGTTTTATTTATTTATTCCTACATTTCCTTATACCTACATCAGCCATAAATGTAATTTAATACCAATAAGACGGAATCCTTTATTATTCCACTGCCAGCGTGCCAACCAATACCATTCAGTCTGCATGCCTTAGGGGGGCCAGGTCTTAATGATGACCATACTCATCTTTAGCTGGCTTTACATCTTCCAAATCATACTTTAAAGTCTCCATGTCCAAAAGTCAGCAAGATACAGAAAGAGTTGGATGTTCCTGATAACATATTCTCATCGATATTAGATGATGTGGAAAAGGAGTAAAAGCAGATGGCAGAGAAAGGGTTCCCCATCCTAACCAGCAAACCACATCAGCAATATCCCCTGTTTAAAGGTGCTGTCCAGCCATTATCAATGAAGAAGGACTATACAGTGCGGTCTTCATTATTAAATGAAAGGCAGCTGCTGGCTAATTGGTTTCGCGTGCCAAATCGAATTTTTCAAAACTTCGCCCATCTCTAATACTAAATATGTGAAGGGGATTTTATTTTTGCAATTTTTTCCATTGACAGGCATTTTTTCACTTGGAAATGTTTCTTTACTTAATAAACTTTTATTTATTTTTACTATTTATTAGTCCCACAAGGGGACTTTGATAGGCAATCTTCTGATCGATTCTATAATACACTGTACTGCTTATGTATTATACTGTCAGCATGATACCTGCACCTTTGGCACAGCCTGAAAAGCCTAAAAGTCCTCTTGCCGCCATACCAAGATATCAGCACTCCATGGTCTTGATTAGAGATGAGCGAATCGAATCCAACGAAGTAGAATTCGATCTGAATTTCAGGATAAATTTGTTTTGCTACAAAGCCGAATTTCCTCATGCTTCTTGGTAACAAATCGATTTAACCTGTAATAGTGTAAAAAAAACAAAAAAAAAATCATACTTACCTCCTCCATTTGCTCGCTATGGGTCAGCCGCCAACTTGATTGAAGATTTTGGCCAAAATCCTGTGCATGTATGACGACATCATCTCGGGTCGCGTGAGATTTCGTGCAAGATCTTCAAGCAAGATGGCTGTGGCCGGCTGGTTTAAACTGCATTATTACTCTCAGATGCTGCGATCATGTATGAATGCGTACAATGATGGGGAGCGGCCCTATTGTAGCTCCCCGTCATTGCATCCACTACTTACAAAAAAAAAATTTTTGGCAAATTTGGCAAAGCAGCCAAATCGAATTTTACAAAAGTTAACTCATCTCTAGTCTTGATGCTTGAAAGAGGGAGCCCTCTCCCTTTAAACCACTTAGATGCAGCAGTTGCTATTGACTGTGGCATGTAAGGGATTAAACGACAGGGATCTGTGTTTCTTTTTCTTTTCCAGAGTATTCACTTTTATACATAATTTTGAGTTGTCAGGTTAGGACTAGCACTATCATTTTGGTGGTGAAATTCTTTAGGTTAACCTTTTTCTTTTGTTTTAGGTTAGACCTGTTTATATTTTTATATTTATGACTTTATTTTTACTGTACATTTTGTTTCCCTAGTAATGTCACAAGAGACATTATTTCAGGATACATTGTAACTTTGCTTTTTACACTATTATTTAACATACAGTTCTTTTTCTTACATTTTAGGAGTAATCTATATTTGCTCTTTTTTTAGAATCTGTGATGTTTTTTCATTTTCCATTCACTTCTTAGTTTTAAAAATAAAAAACCCTAAAATATTGCAGTTTTCACACTGGCCACTAGGTCTAAATTATGCCAAGACTTCGTGTTCTGCACAGGTAACTTTTCAGTAGCCATCACATTATCATCACATGCAGGATTACAAAGCCTGATATCACCTTTGTATGGATAACACAGTATCCACTATTCCCAATAGGTGATGGTCACAGCTTATCTACTCCCTCCTGACCTCTGCACATGTTACAGAGCATGCCCAGAAAACTCTCCCATAGAAGTCAGTGATGCCAGTTCCAGTCTATTATGCCTATGACCTATGGTGGCTGCTTTGAAAGAACAGGAAGTCAACATATTTTAGGTCTAGTGTCCAGTCTGAAAACTGCATGATTTTATGATTTAAAAAAATAATAGAAATAGAGAGTGACATGGTGATATAAATTGACAAAATCAATTGAAAAAAATCAAGTTAAAAAAAAAAGTGACAAAATATTTACTGACATGGAAAATGTAAAAAAAAATCAAACATTCAGAAAAATATGTTTGACATAAAAACGTGACTTAAAAAAACAGGTTATTTCCTGGTGACACATTTCCTTTAAGGGGGGCACTGATGTCAAACAGTCAACATTCTCATACCATACTTCTTTTTGCCTCTGTATATAATGTACATCATGTTGTCAACTACTTGACCTTCTCAATGGTTAAGGAGCGGATGTAGAATGAATAGTTTAAATAATTGCACAGACATGTTTAGTTTGGGAGGAGAGAATTGTTACTGGACATCTTTTTATTCTCTTTTTAGTATTTGATGGAATATTATTACCACATTTCTTCAAAAACCAGTCACTACACCAGTTCTCAAAGTAAGTCTTTTACAAACTCAGTTCAGAGATGTTTTCTTTTACATTTTTTAGATTATTACAAGACATCACTGTAATGACCTGTATAACTGCCAGGAAGTCACGCACAAAAAAATAATGATGGTTTGGTATCATGACAATTAAAGCCACAAGGAAGAAAGGTGGGGAATAGGTGGCAGTCGCACCCTGCACTTTTCCCATGTGAAATCCAAAAGCCCCTGTACTGCATAAAACACATTATAAGGTGTAGGGTGTGCCCCTGGCTCACCCATGTAAATTGGTTTGACTTTCATAAGACAACATTGCACATCGTGTACCACTTTTGTGTTACTGCCTCTATAAGGAAAAGTATCTATGTGTAAGGCCTCATGCACATGGCTGTTGCCCCGGCCATGCCTGTATTGCGGGCCACAAACAGAAGCTCCACAATATACGGACACTGGCCTTTTCTGCACCCCATCACGAATGCAGACCCATTCGCTTGAATGGGTCCACAATCCGGAAGAGTGGAGGCACGGAACTCCAAGGAAACACAACGGAGTTCTTCCATGGGGTTTCTGTCCTTGCTTCCACACTGCAAAAAAGTAGTGCATGCACTACTTTTTTGCGGTGCAGACCGTCGGATGCGGATTGTAGACCCCATTCAAGTGAATAGATCCTGCATCCGCATATGGGGGCCCTACAGTTGGGGCCTGTGCATTGCGGACCGTAATTTGGGGTCCGCATCAGGGGCCCAGCTAGCACACATTCGTGTGCATGAGCCCTAAGTGTGTGCATTTTTCTTGCAGGACTACATAGAGCTCAGATACATGATGGATGGAAGAGGGCTGGGTGGTTGGTACCATGCTGTTCTCTAATACTAACCTATGTGACCTTTAATTTGGGTGTCTACGGTGTTTACCACACTTTATTTATAGCAAGTATGTAAACTGCTATACTTTGTGTACTGGTGTACTTTTACTTGCAGAGTACTCTCACTTTACATACTGTAGTATCATAAGAGATAACTATGATAATTTTCAGCACTATCATTAGACTATGAATTGTGTATTAGTCAGTTATCCAGGTAGTTCTGAGCCTATGAAAATGGAGGCTCTATGTACGAAATGACTGTAATTCCTTAAAGAGGTTGTTCCACAAAGCATATTCTACTTTTTCAAACCAGCACTTGGATCTGAATACCTTTGTAATTGCATGTAACTAAAAATTTTGTATAGCCAGTGAGCTGTTCAATAATATGTATCTGTATAGTTTGTTCTTTTCCTTATTTCTTGTCCACCTCACTGAGATGGTCGCACATGCTCAGTTTAAATCTTCAACTGCCACCTGATATATGTTGTGTTAGAAGCTGTGGCAGTTACAGGGAGAAAGCTACAGCAGAAAGGACACAGCCCCTGAGCTCCCAGACTGAAGATAACCTAGCAGAACAATTTTAGCAGTGAAGGTGGTGATCTCTGGATCCATATGAGGTACAGGGCTGGTTCTAGCTTTGTTAAAAAGTATTGTCATGTACTATATGATGTCTGATCTTCATTTTTACATCAATCACGGCATAACCCCTTTAAAGCATGAGGGGAGTCTGTCACCTCCAAATTTAGTTTCAAAGCGAGGATGCTGCACCGAAACAGAACAATTCCTTTCTTGTTAAAGTGCCGTCCTCTAATATTGAGAAACGTTTCTTATTTTTATGACAGTAAGGTTTTTGGCACACCATGAACACAGCTGCTTTGGTGCATCATTGCTTTGCCGTAATGCCATCCAACGCCTTTCCTTCTGTCCGCTTTCAGACGGGCGTGTTGAAATCCGTCAGTATTCTGGCTCAGGATCCAGATGATATACCATCAGGATTGCATCAGGATTGGATCAGGATTGGATCAGGATTGGATCAGGATTTCATCAGGATTTCATCAGGATTTACATGCGTATTTCTTCCTTACTTCCTCCTCTCATTATTTATGCACTACACAGACTGTAATGTGCGTATTTGGAAACAAATCCGCACAAAACTCGGACATGCTGCGGATTTCAAATACTGATGGAAATTATACACCCATGTGAATAGCTTTATTCATTAACATTAGCAGCGGATTCCGGTGCATTAAATCCAGACTCTATACGCATTGCAAATACGCTCGTCTGAAAGCGGCCTCTTGCTTGACAGTCCCTGAGATTTCAGAACTGGTAGTGATGACACAGGGGAAGCCTGGTGCCCTGAATGAAATGGTCCAGGCAACAGTGCACCAAAAACCTTATTTGCATAAAAATAAAAAGAAGCATTTCTCAGGATTAGAGAAAGATAAGGCTATGCTTCAGGACACCTACCAAAATGACAGTAAATATTTTGGCGGTTCACCAATACAGAATACAGGACAGTGCTCCAGTCCTCTCTTAGCACAATCACAATTCAATCTGTATTCAGTCCACAATGCAGTAAATATTTATTACCTCGACTTTATTTATCTGATTCATTTGTGCAAACAAAATTCAAATAGAAAAAAGTTAAAAAGTTACATCATTATGTCTGTGTTCACATTCGAGAAAGTCTGCGCAAAGGCTCATGCACACGACTATGACTGGCGTAGGAAACATGGCCAAGGAAAAAAACTATGGTACCAGAGTATTCCCGAAAGAAGGAATTTAGAAGGTCTGGAACCCACAAGGCCATGCACCAGAATCAAACAGCAAGGTGTTGTGGACATTTATGGCAGAAAGACCTTACTGCTCTGGAAGGGAATATGGCTAAAGCATCCCCTACACTTTGAGACAGACTGGCCATCCGTCTCTAAATTTTCTGCACCCCTCAGTATGAGAATTGCATGCCTATGGTTCTGCTGAAAGACTTTAGAGAGCGACAGAAGGAGTACTACAACTTCCATCATTGTTGCTGTCCATATGCTGCTATTGGGAGAAACTTTTGCACTGTGATACCCTTTTGAACTGCGCCTTGCTGCTACTTGTACTACAATTCCTATCATCAACTTCAATAAAGAGTGTTAATTTATTGCAAGCAAAGGGCCTTATTATTGACCCATCAGCTGGCCCCAGCATCCACATTCACCTGCCAAACATCTACCATCAAAGGCACTCGAACTACCACCAAGAAGAAGCCCCAACTCCAGGGATTGTCCATGGGAAGAAAGGGTGCGTCCTCCTGTCACTGCTCAGTCCCAGGGATAGCCAGAGGGTAGAAATGAGCAAATCTATTCGCCGATTTGTTGATTCGTATCGCATCTTGGAAATTTTCAGCTGCAAAGCAAATCCAAATATTAGGTGATTCGCTTCGGCTTTGTACGCATTCGCTACGTAGTTGTCCTATAAATTATACGCTTTTGCTATGTATAAGTTACTGTATACGCTGTTGCGTACGAATTCAATTCATTAGCGAACTTTTACTGTTAGTTCGTTTATCGTGCGCAAAAGACTGGGAAGAAAGCGGTCACCTGACCTAGTGGGCAGGGCTTGCTCTGATTGGCTTAGGCTTGGTAAGCCAGTGACGCATCACTTCTGCTGCGACTACTTAGATGAGCAGAAGCACTGTGTGTGAAGTTCTGAGACTCTGAGACCTGTTTGGTGAAAATTGGGGTGTAATTGCTCTGGGAATCCATTTTACACATATCAGGGATACTGCAGGGCAAGTGCAGGGCCAGGTCAGGGCTAGTAATTAATCAGGCAGGGAGAGAGAGACAGGGAGAGATAGGGAGAGACAGGGAGATACAGGGACAAAGACCAGCTGCAGGGCCACAGAGTGAATTGAAAAATGTCTGGAATAGATAAGCAAAAGGGGTCCAGTTCCAGCCAGACCTCGAGCTCTAAAAAAAAAGGAGAAGGTGGCACAGGGCAGCAGTGCCAAAGGACCTGTAGCCGGAGCATCTACTAGTAGTATTCGCAATACTTGGCTGTTGTTCCACCAGGCTAAACCACCAAGGCGCAAAATTGTAGTGGAGGAGAAAGTGGATGAGGTAGTGGAGTGGATGGCACGCTCATCTCATTCTCAGCTGGATGATCTCCTGTCATCTGCTGATACAGTATCCATATGAAGCCAGGGGTCAGACTCAGAGCATTCCTCCTGCTCCACCATTCCTCTCCAGCAAAGCCCGTCATTTTCGTACACAATTTGTACGCTCATGCGTATGTGTTCAAAGAGGTTGCGTACCTTTTTTACCTGAACATTAGTTATTAGTGCGCGAATGTTCGCTAAAAGCCATAAAATTACGTATATTTTGTACGCAAATTCAACGAATCTATTCGTCTAATACACGAATCTTAGGAAAAGTTCGGTGAATGTTCGGTGAATAAAATTTTGCATGATTCACTCATCTCTACCAGAGGGGGATATGATTAGAAGGGTTTATTAAAAGCAGTGGACACATTTGCACATATTTTTTTATTGTTCATTTGCATTCTAAATTCTTAATTGGGCAACTTCCTAAACAGTCTTAGAAAATGAAGAAGGAAAAAAATCATTCTGTGTGCTAATACAGCACTTGGGAAGGCAGCAGCTTCCTGGACACACAGACAACACATTCAGTATGTTTTACTAGGAAGGACATGTCCACATGAAAAAAGTCTGAAACTAGAAGCATGTTGCACATTAAATATTGAGGGTTCTGAAAATTAATAAAGGAATTAAGACTGTGGCCTACTTGGGTAAATACCAGGGAATCCTTTAGACTCTACTTCTAGGATTTGCTCCAGGTCAAATGGGATAGACCATCAATGTGCTTTCTGTCCATGCTAAGTTATGGCCTCAGGACCAAATTAAGGCTACTTTCACATTTGTGTTGTTTTCCGTTATTGAGATCTGGCAGATGATCTCAATACCGAAAAAAAATTCTAAATGGAAAGTGATCCGTTCAGGATGCATCAGGATGTCTTCCGTTCCGGGAGCATTCTGTTTTGTGACCGAAAACTGAAAAAAAAAACGGATCCAGCGCTGAAAACAATGTATGTCAATGGTGACGGATCTGTTTTTTAGGAGCCTAAAAAAACTGATTCATCACCCATTGACTTTCAACGTATTTAGTAACGGATCCATTTTGATTTCACACAACCGCATTCTAACGGAACGGATGTATCCTGAAGTGCAAAATCAAAACGGATCCATTTAATTCTGGTATTGAGATCCTCTGCCAGATCTCAATATCGGAATTAACAACGCAAGTGTTAAAGTAGCCTAAGAAATATCACCCGAATGCAGGGATCAACAACCTTCAGCACTCCAGCTGTTGTGAATCTACAAATCCCAGCATGGACATTTACTTGGCTCCCACAGAAGTGAAAGGAGGATTCTGGGAGTTGTAGTTTCAGAACAGCTGGAGTGCCAGAGGTTGCCGATCTCTGTCCTAATGTATTACTTATTATTCATACACAACATATCACACATTACAATAACCCCCATACAAAATTAACACCCATACCCCCAAAAATACATATTAAATCTGAAATAAAAAAGGTAAAAACATTTTCATTAGAGAGTTGAATCAGTACATTCCTAAGTATCTGGTACCATGCTGCTATGTCAATAAAATTCATATCTGCAGGAAATTCTTTTTGTGAACGGTATAAACAGGCAATGCTACCTATAAAACCCACTTACTACAGTATATAAAGCTAAATTATTTCGGGAAAAGTGCAGTGTTCCCCGAACATCAGGACATGCAGCCTTCTGAGTGTACCTGATTAACACAGTGTCATAAAACTAGAATGGTCCTTAAACAGTAATAAGCATAAAAATGAATTATTGGCCTTCATGAAATGCTCTTTCTCTAAGGATTTCTGCTTCTTTGGAATACTTAATTAAATCAGAAGGTGAATAAAATCTATTGCTAACTCAGCTCATAAAAGTTAATGCTTTCCACAAAAGGGAAATTGTATTTGCAAAAAAATAAACCAAGAAAATATCTCTTTCTATTAAAGAAACAAAAAGGCAGTAAATACAAGATCTGGGTAGTGAACCTCTAGAGATAGAGAGAAGAAAATAAATGAAGCTAAGAGCGGTGCAAATATTTAAAGGAACATTCCACGATAAACTAATACTATATTATGGAGGTCATGGGGTCATGGATGACTTCTATAAGTAATGGCCTTTAAATTTCCTGCACTAGGTGTAACACAGTGTATCTGGCAGTTCCTGCACAGGGCTGTACCTGCAGTTGACACCTGCTGCAATGGCCAGGATCAAAGCTATCTTTCCAGCCATTTAACCCTTCAGATGCAGGGGTCAGTACTGATCACAGCACCTAAGTGGCTCCCTCTGTAAGCCTATTGGCACCTCTGCAAAGTGATCATTTGGTGCCGCTGGGTTGCCATAGTAGCTTGGGACCAAATAAAGGACCAGAGTAGAGATGAGTGAATGTTATAAATTGATAAAAGTTTGCAGTCCAGTTGGTTAGAATCAACCTTGTGATTCAATTTGGGTATGAATCAATTGTATCCAAATCAAAAAGAGTTTAAATGCTTCTCTCTATGTCCCTCTCAGTATCCCTCTCTCTCTCTCCTGAATTGAATCTAAAAAAATTCTGATTCTGCAATGTGATCATTTAATGTTGATGGGTTTGCCACAGCATCCAGGGGCCTAAGGAAGGCCCAGAGTAGAGATGATCAATATTTGAAGCCCAAATTGAGGGTTATTTTTAAGAATAGATGATTGAGATTATAGATGAGTAAATCATCCAAAATTCGCTTTGCCGAATGTTCGTCAAATTTTTCAACATTCGTACCTCATACGAATCTATTCGGCCTAAGCTGCGTACAAATCATACATTATTATGTGGTGTTTTGCAAACATTCGCATACTAATAACGAACGTACAGTTGTTAAAGGTACGCAACTTATGTGAACACGTACGCATGAGCATACAAATTGCGTACGAATCGTCAGCGTACTATTGTCTAGCGATTGCGTTCTGAGTCTGATCCCTGGCTACATAATACTGTATCACCAGAGGAAAGCACGTCATCCAGCTGTGATTGAGATGAGTGTGCCATCCACTCCACTACCTCATCCACTTTCTCCTCCACAACAATTTTGTGCCATAGTGGGTTAGCCTGGTGGAACAGTGGCCAACTATTACGATTTTTACAAGTAGATGCTCCGGCTACAGGTCCTTTGGCACTGCTGTCCTGTGCCACCTTCTCCTTTTTTTGGTACTGGAGGTCTGGCTGGAACCCTTTTGCTTTTCCATGCCAGACATTTTCACTTGACTGTGGCCCTGCAGTTGGTCTTTGTCTCTCCCCCTATCTCTCTCCCTGCCTGATTAATTACTAGCCCTGCACTGGCCCTGCACAAGCCCTGCATTATCCCTGATATGTGTATTATGGATTCCCAGAACAATTACACCCCAATTTTAACAAAACAGTTCTCTGTCTCTCAGAACTTCACAGACAGTGCTTCTGCTCGTCTCAGCAGTCGCAGCACAACTGATGTCGCTGACTTACCGAGCCTCTGAGCCAATCAGAGCAAGTCCTTCCCACTAGGTCAGGTGACCACTTTCTTCCCTAGCTTTTTGCCGCATGAATAACGAACTTACAGTAAAAGTTCACCAATTAACTGAATTCGTACACATCAGCGTATAAAGTAACTTATACGTAGCATTAGCGTACAATTTATCGAACAAGTACGTAGTGAATGCGTACAAAGCTTTAAGAACATTTTCGAATCAAAGGAGTGAATCTCGAAAAATCCGGATTCACTTCAGATTGGAAAATTTGGAAGATTCGATACGAATCTACGAAGCGGCAAATAGATTCACTCATCTCTAATTGAGATTGTAGCAGATGCACAAACACAAGCAGTAAGCAAAGTTCTGAAGTATATCACAGAGTAGGCTTTTCTCAAAAGCTGTATATAGAAGGCTGCAATGACGGTAGTAGTATTTCCTGAGTCTCTCTCTAGATACACTATGCAATATTTCCAAATAACCAGAGGCATGCAGTCACTCAATATACTTTCTGCAGTTCCCAGTCCTAGATTGGAATCTCAGAAAGGTTGCAGGTGTCTGAAGCAATTATCCCTTTCTACATGCAGTAAAGTCCATTGTCATATACGTGTGTTTACCTTACTGTCTCAGCCCAACTCAGCCTTTAAAATGGTTCTCAACCTTGTGCAGATATTCAATGCTTTCTTTCTCTCTGGGGATAATCCTTGGTAGAGTTACCTTTTTCTGGCAGCTTTTCTACTCTCAGGTATAGCACTTTCCTGGAGAACAGATCTTTGTGAGGCTACTTGGCAGAACACATAAAAGTCTTAACTCTAGCTTCATCTGTTAGGAACTCTCTACTCTACAAGGCAGGGGGAACAAACCAGCCTGTCTCCTGGCATCCAACTAAAGACTGCCAGATAAACTAGTTCATTATCACAGTAAACATTTTAAAGTGGTAAACCTGAATATAAACCTTTTAGCAGTGAAACACAGTATTAACCCTTTAGTGGTGAACCACCGGGTCAATGCAATTTCATTCATACAAAAATTATGGATGCTGTTTCCAACATTCTTTCAGTCATTTGCCTCGGTATTGAGTTGCCCCTATTAATACCACACTTTTTTAAGTTAAATATTCCCTTTAAAGGAATTATACCATGAATGTAAAACTGCTTTTAGTCACATATTTGTAGGACTAACTTCACTTCCTCTGAGTGGACAGCAGCTCATCAAGCACCTACATCGACCAGGAAGCATTGTAATTAGCAATTGTTAACCCATATAGTCCCAGAGATACATATGGTATGTAAAGCCCCCACAATTCCCTTCTCCACAGAGATATAGCTATATACTTCTTTGAATATAGAAGTGGGGATGAATGAATGAATGAATGAATGAATGAATGAATGAATGCTATCTGTGACACTTCACCTACTTCTCTGTGAGATCACTATGCTGGCATTGAGAGGAGGGGAAGGGATCAGGGAAGCTCTTGAGCATGTTGGTCCACTTCTGAATGCAGAAGAAAGTGGACCAGAAGGATAAACAGCAGGAGGCGCTACCAGAGAGGAAAAAATATATATATTTGTATTTATATTGTAATAATACTCAATTTAAAAACACCCTATTCATTGCTAATACTTATGAAACTTTTTCTTTTTTTGCATGATCATTTCCAAATTTGATCTGAGTCCCAATGTAAAATAAATACAAGAGTGTTTTTGTCCACTAGTTGGTGCACTTAATTGTGATGTACCATAAATCAAGTCATTTGCTTTTATCCAGAATGATACATGATGTAACCGATATACAGATGACATCACATTTGCTATTAACACTGAATAGCTATAGACAGACAGTGTATGTCTTTGATATGATTTTGGCAACTTACACAATGCCTGGCCTGTAGACCTTCTGAATCAGTGCTGAATAATGATTAAAACAAATGGGACTTTTAGAGTCTGATATTCCGAGATGTTTCACTTCATTTTTTAGGCATTCTTATACAATGTGCACAACCTAAACATTTAATGGCACCTTGAGGAACAGAGACAGGAGAGGGATTAGAAACTTGTTCTTCACCATAAAAGCAATGATAGCATTCATTACGTAGGTCGTGCTTGTCCTCACTGATGAGCCACACCGGAGGCTATGGTCACTGAGAGCCTATAGCTCACATGGCACTAAGCCTAGAAACATACATTAACATCAGTGGGAGTTTTCATGCATTAACAACTCCGCAGCAGTAGAGGACTTTGCAGAATACTCCATAAAGTATTACTTAACTAAAGTTGGGACATGTCCATTTGTTCTTAACCTCTTGAGGACCAGGCATTTTGCAGCAGTCAGAACTTTTTTTTTTCGTTAGGGTGACATAGGTTTTGGTGGGTTGTACTCTCTTTAGCCATTTGTTTGGTACATTTACATTAGTAATTCATTCCATTGTAAATATACAGAAAAAATATATGGGATACGACAAAGAAGGGCTGAGTATTGATTCTTTTGTTATTTTAGACCATTTGCAGTGGCTGCTCCACTTTTTATATTTCACTCAAGCAACTATTTTAAAGAAGCAACAATGTATTTTAATTTTTTCATCTTCGCTTTTAAAAAGCCATGATATTTTCATTTTTCCACCGACATACGCCATATGAGGGTGTGGATTTTGCGGGATGAGTTGTATTTTTAATGCCACTATTTTGGGGAACCTCTATAGTATTGTATAATTTTGAAAAAAATCTGGGGAGACAGTTTAAAAAAAACCTCTGCAATTCCGCCATTGTTTTTAGGGTTTCACAGAACTGAGGATGGGCTAGAAGGAAGGCTACTTTAACACCGTTTTTCCTTTCCGCTATTGAGATCCGTCATAGGATCTCAATAGTGGAGGAAAACGCTTCAATTTTGTCCCCATTCAATGTCAATGGGGACAAAACTGAACTGAACAGAACAGAGTGCTCCAGAATGTATTCTGTTCCATTTCACTGCGTTCCCATGGGAACTCCTGGGATGCAGAGTAAGACGGATCCGTCATGACTCACAATATAAGTCAATGGTGCTGGATCCGTTTTCTCTGACACAAAAGAAAACGGATCTGTCCCCCATTGACTTACAATGGTTTTAGAGAGGGATCCGTCATGGCTATTGTAGAGATAATACAACCGGATCTGTTCATAACGGATGCAGACTAGAGTTGAGCAAACGTGCTCGTAACAAATGTGCTCGTAACTGTCCCCTGCACTTGAATGGCCGCAGCCATCCGGATCCGTCCTCCTCCCCCGACTGCAAGTCAGTGGGGACGGATCCGTTTGGTATGACACACTCGTGTGTCATACCAAACGAATCCGCCCCCATTGACTTACAGTCAGGTGAGGACGGATCCGGATGCCTGTGGCCATTCAAGCGCAGGGGATCCGAGCAGTACAGTGCTCGTTACGAGCACTTTCGCTCAACTCTAATGCAGACGGTCGAATTATCGGATTCGTGACAGAAGCGTTTTTGCTGATCCATGAGAAATCCAGCAAAAACGTTGATGTGAAAGTAGCCTTAAATAACAGCTGGGTTAAAAGGTTTTTGAGCATTACCTTTCTGTGTGTTTGCATATATTGAAACAACATTCAAATTGCAACACCAAAAAGGTAAAGTCATGAAATTATGGAAATCTCAGGATCAGTAGAAATGTTAATGAAATACAGGCAGAAATAAACGCACTTGCACGCCTTGGCATGCTATTTGGAGGTACAGCATATGGCCACATGTTAAGGTTTTCCATTGCAATTTTGGAAGCCAAATCCAGGAGTGACTTAAAAAAAGAGAAGTTGTATCTGTCCTTATACTTTGTCTCTTTTTATGATCCACTCCTGATTTTGGCTTCCAAAACTGCACATGTGGCCATACCATCATTGTTGCATTGTTGTTTTCTTGTCTAGTTGCTTTGCAATTAACCTAACCCTGAACCCAGGGGTGGATTGGCCATAGACCTTACAGGGAAATTTCCCGGTGGACCGATGTCCAGGGGGCCGTCTGGGCCCTCTTCATATGGTTTTTGGGGATGTATTTTGTGCTGCTGGCAGTATTTTGTGATGGACTGTGGAATTTGGCTCTGTTGGGGAGGTATAATGTGCCACAATATGGTATTGCTGGTCCTGCCTTCCATCGATTTGGATCCAACTACAAATGGGGCCACTTTTCATATTTTTTCCAGGGCCACTTTAAGTTCCCAGTCCGCCCCGCCTGGACCTGCAATATGCTGAATCTGAGTCCATATCCTGAGTCCTGGACATGAGCCAGTATCCTGAACCAATGAGCCGGTATCCAGAATCTGAGTGAAAATCCTGAGTACTGGACCTGAGCCTGTATCCGGATCTCTTGAGCCTTTATCCAGAATATGTGCCTGGGCTTCTGGCTCACAGTTTTTGTGCTGATGTTAATATTAGAGGAGGTTTGGACTTTGCAGTTATGGAGTCAGCATGACATTGGTGTTCTCAGCACTGGACGACCCTGCTCTGTAATGCTCTGTAATTTTGTAGCTGAGTTGCTGTGGTTCCTAAACACTCCTATTTTGCAATAATACTGTTGATGGTGGAACAACTAAGAGGGAACACATTTCATGAACTGACTTGTCCCAACAGCAGCATCCTATTACAATACCACCCTTAGAATTAGTGAGTTCTTTAGAACGACCGATTATTTCACAAATCTTTGTAATGGCGGACTGCATGGCTAGAGGCTGGAGTTTATACACCTGTGGCAATGGGACTGAATTAAATAACTGAATAGTTGTGTCCCAATACTTTTGTCCATATAGTGTATGTCTGACATACAATCTATAGGACCGTTTTAAGAGGTCCTGCCAAGCATAATTGCATTGTGGACTGAGCCTTAGTGCTCATGCACACGAACGTATTTTCTGTCCGTGTCCATTCCGTTTTTTTGTGGACTGTATGTGGAACCATTTATTTCAATGGGTTCGCAAAAATAAAAGGAAGATACTCCGTGTACATTCCGTTTCTGTATGTCAGTATTTCCGTTCTGCAAAAAAATAGAACATGTCCTATTATTGTCTGCATTATGGACAAGGATAGGACTGTTCTATTAGGGGCCAGCTGTTCCTTTTCCCAAAATACGGAATGCACACAGACCGCAAAATACATACGGTCGTGTGCATGAGCCCTTAAATGGGTTGTCCTGTCAAACACCTCTGGGACCCGCACCTACATCGAGAATGGAGTGAGGAGATGAATGGAGGGCGCACTGTGCATGGACAGCCGCCCTCCATTCATTTCAATAGGGCCGATGAAAATAGTCGAGCGCTGGCTCAGCTATTTCCATCTGCCCCATAGAAATTAATGGGAGCAGGGGCCGCGCTTGCTATGGGAGCAGCGAGGAGCTGAACTTGGTGGTGGACGGACCCCGGGAAATCGGGGGTCCTCCAGCCACAGCGCTCTATGCTCTGTTCTCCTTGTAGGTGCGGGTCCCAGAGGTGGGACCCGCATCTCTCAGATAATGGGGGCATATCCTAGCGATATTCCCCTATTGTCTGAGATGGGAATACCCCTTCAACCTGACAAGGAACACTAGATATCAGGTAACATGGAGAATTAGCCCATCTTTGACTCTCCGCCACTTCAGCACATTATTCCTGACTACTATAGCCTTAATGTCTTCCTATCTAAACACTTCTTATTTTAATTATACAGAAGTGAGTAACTGGAGCACTTCACAGAATACGAGGCAAAGACTCAGCCTAGTACTTTATGATGGGAGGAATTCCTACAGCTGGCACATATAAAACCTGAAACGAAATGTCTAGCACACTTCGACCTGTAAAAGTGGCCCTGAGCCGACAAAGGAAAATGAAGTAAAGCTCTGCACGTTTGTTTGACTTCACTGGTGAAATGACCATTTGTTTCCAAATAGTCCCCTGGCTAATGTCTTTAAAGCCCATTACTCCACTGTACTGGCATCCTGCGAACACTTGTGTGTACTCCTTTACTGACAGGACCGAGCTGCTGGAATTCATTAAAGTGCTTTACCAGTAACGAAAGAAACCTCAAGATCACCATATAAGAATAATCTCATCGGTGATCAGCAATCTCTAATCCAGATTACACACGTGCTGCCTAGACTCAACCAACTCTTGGATGCTTTCCGGAAAGTTTGTAATATTGCTGTGTTTTATAGAATAAAAGCGCAACAAAAAGTCTTAGCAGCAACTTTGTTTTCTGATACAGAGACTCGAACCCCCCTTATAACCATAGAGTTAAAGGAAATCTGTCGGGTTTAGGGCGCCTTGATCTGAGGACAGGGTAAACTAGTGACAGAGATCCTGATTAGGGTTGAGCAAACCCGAACTGCAAAGTTCGGGTTCGTACCGAACTTTGTGAGGTCGGGTACCCGGACCCGAACCCGGACTTTTTCACTGAAGTTCGGGTTTGTGTTCGGTGTTCAGGTGATTTTATTATTTTCCACTATAACATTGTTATAACGGAAAATAATAGCAATAATAGCACACTTAAGACAGAATGCTAAATAAAATGGCCATTGAGGGGATAAAAATAATTTTAAAAAAAATTCACCTCATCCACTTGTCCGCACAGCCGGTATCTGCAGGACCTGCGATGATGTAATCACGCACACCACATGGTGAACGCGGTGATGTCATTACAGGTCCTGCTGAATGAAGATAGAAGGACCTGTGGTGACGTAACCGCGCTCCCCACATGGTGATGTCATCACAGGTCCTTTTGCAGGTCCTGAAGAAAGAAGAGGATACTGGCTGCGCGATCAAGTGGATGGTGATTTTTTTTTTTAATTATTTTTAACCCCTCAATTTCCATTTCATTTAGCATTCTGTCTTAAAAATGCTATTATTTTCTGTTATAACCATGTTAAAGGGGAAAATAAAGTGAAGTTCAAGTCCCTATTGACTTGAATGGGGTCCGGGTTCGGGGTGAAGTTCGGGTCCCGAACCCGAAATTTGACCTGAAGTTTGGCTGCACCTGGCGAACCCGAACTTCCATGGGTTCACTCATCCCTAATCCTGATTCCATGAGCTTCTTGCTTGACTTTTCATAAAAGCAATGTTTATCTACTGCAGCACTGGTAGCCAGCTCCGTGATGAGCGCGTGCTGTGTAGTCAATCCGTGAGCACCAGGATCCACCCACCCCTCCTCTAATTGTTGGTAAATGGCTATTGGAGGTGGAGCTGAACAGAAAACCAGACAAACGGCAGTCAGTTAGATTCATGGAATCTCAGTCTCTCAGTCTAAAGTACAATGGCAGGCATTGCAACTAAGGATGAGCGAATTGACTTCGGATGAAACATCCGAAGTCGATTCGCATAAAACTTTGTTTCAATACTATATGGAATGAGCGTAATAACTTCATAAATTAATTTCTACTGTAAAAAAACATTTCCCGAACTCGAAAAATAGAACATGTCCTATTATTGTCCGCATTATGAATAGGACTGTTCTATTAGAGGCCCGCTGTTCCGTTCCGCAAAATACGGAATGCACACGTACGTCATTCAATTTTTTTTTGCGGCCCGCAAAATACATATGGTCATGTGCATGAGTCCTAACAATGTTGTTTTTTCTTCAGTGGAAAAAAACCCAGAATAAGCACAGGCACTTTTTTTGGACACCTGCTGTTTTTGTGACCATTTTGTCGCATTTTTGTCAGTGTCACTGCGCTAGGAAGTGTCCTGATTTGTGCCAGAATTTGTGCATAGGCTTGCTGTGTCAAATACAGTAAGTGAAGTGTACGTGCCACAATTTTGTTTCATTTACAACATGCTAGACATTAGGTTTTATAGATCATTTTGGTGCCAACTTTTTGAATAGTCCTATTTTACATGTTTTTAGTGCATGTTTTGGATAAAAATAAAAACAAAAAAGTGGTAGAATAAAGCCCTAAGGTGAATTGTATTGCAAACAGGGGCGTAACTACCATAGTGGCAGACCATGCGACTGCTATGGGGCCCAGGGCAAGAGGGGGCCCAGTCTTAGATGGGATTATCTGCCCTGTAAAGGAACAACTTTTAGCAAATGAGGCAGTGGAGAAAATGGCCCAAGGGTCATTGAAAAGGGTTTAGGCAGAAAGCCTTTTGTCCTGTGTGGGGGGGCTGCTTTGTTCCTTGCTATTGGGCTTTTACTGTACGCCACTGATTGCAAATAGGGATTTTTGTGGTGCATTATGTCACATCTTCCCTTCACTGTTTTCTAAAACAACATCACAAATTTAATAAACATTTAACAAACATAATAAATCTGATGCAAACTATAAATGGTGCAGGCACAATATTCTGGCAAAATATAAACCTATCTTAACCCCTTGACGACCGCCATACGGCTATATACGTCCTATCTGCACATGCCCCGTGCAGATAGCACGTATATACACGTGCAGGCGGCCCTTTAATTAAAGCTCCTGCTCCTGCAATCTAACAGGAGCAGGTCGGGTCCCGGCTCACAGACAGAGCGGGGACCCCGAGGAGAAGACAGGAGCGGTTTATTACCACTTCTGTCTTCTCCTCAGCCGGAGGACAGCCTTACCTCCTCAGCCGGCGCAGCAGGAAAGAAGCGGCAGCGCCGCTTCCTGTGTTAGTCCCGGCGGTCACGTGACCGCCGGGTGTCTTGGGGCCTGAGCAGTGCTGCAGGGTCTAAGGAGACCCTGATCAGCTCTGCCTTGTGTAATGAGCCCCCAGGGGGCTGTTTTCCCCTGCAACTGGGGCTCCTGTGGATGCCCCAGTTGCAGTGGAAACAGTGGGAAAAAGAAAAAAAAAAGTCAGTCCTCCAGAGGTCTTTTAATGACCTCCTGGGGGACATATTATTTGTCAAAAATAAATTAATATATAAGTAAAAAAATAAATAAATAAAAAACAAACAAAAAAAAGTGTAAAAAAAAAATTAAACACGCAGTCGCCAATGGAAACAGTCACCATAGTCGCCCCGTCAAATAAAATCTATACATGCTATATATCAAAACGATCGTCATCAAATAGGGAACCCATTGCAATAATTAACTTGTGCGTCAGTTTTAATATTTAAAAAATAAAAATCTATAATTAAAAAAAATACTTTTTTTAAAAATAAGAATTAGCGGTTTTTGTCTAAATTAAACCTAAAAAAATATAAAATATCTTTAAAAAAAACCATTCTAATAATAAGTCCTAAGTGTCAAGTAAAAAAAATTGCAAAAATTATTTTCGTATTCAAACGAAAAAAAAAATTAGGGTCACTAAGCCACCATGTGCCCAAATCACAAAAAGTTGCCTGGACATTCAGGCCTTTTATAGGTCTGGTCATGAAAGGGTTAATATATCTGTCTGGTGTGTCTTAACACTAATGCTTTCTTCATGACATTTTCCCGCATAAAGAAGGTAATGTAAAAATGCTTGAACAAAAATGGTATGAGCTCCAGCATGCTTTATTTTTTAAAAGAAAAAAACACAGATAGACAAAAAAAAATGTACCACCTAATGAACAAAAACTACAGGAGAAAAAAAATTCTTGTGTGGCCGGCATTTCATATTTCCATAGACCTCCAGCTAACATCTAGAGTTGCCATTTAAGCAACAAAAAATGCCAGTGCAAAAAACACCAAGAACGCAAAAATGCAAAATAACACCACTAATGTACACATGTAAAAGCAGCATAATAGTGTGATATTTTTTATAGCGATTTATTTCTCTCTCTCTCTCATTTTCCCAAAAGGCATAACTACCGATGAGCAAATTGAATCCTACGAAGTGGAATTCGATTCGAATTTCAGGATAAATTCGATTCGTCTCAAAGCGAATTTCCTTGTGCTTTGTGTCTGCGAATCGATTTAACCTGAAATAGTGTAAAAACAAAAAAATCCATACTTACTCCCTCCATTTGCTCGCTATCTTGATTGAAGATCTCGGCCGAAATCCCGTGCATTGTGACGTGTAATGTCACCATGCCGGCCGGCATGATGACATAATCTCGCGCCACGCAAGATTTCGAACCAGATCTTAAAGCAAGATGGCAGGTGGCGGCCCGTCGCAAGCAAATGGAGGAGGTAAGTATGATTTAAATTTTTTTTTTGAATGTTAATTTTACACTTTTTTACACTCAGATGCCGTGATCATGTCTGAATGCGCCATCTAAGGGGTACAATGGCGGAGGCGGTGCTATCGCAGCTCCCTGTCATTGCACCTGCTACTTACAAAAAAATGTGCTTCGTGATGAAGTAATTTGTCACGAAGCAAATTTTTTTGAAAAATTCAGGGAAGCAGCCGAATCGAACTTTTGAAACGTTCACTCATCTCTAGACATAACCAAAATTTCAAATTTGTTAAAATTATAATTTTTTTAAAAAATGTGTGAATTTACACAGTTTAGAATCGATTTTCTAATCTATAATATTTACTTTTCTATTACCTTCCGATAATCCAAAATTTTTGGTGATTTAGCACTTACCAAGGTCAATTTATACAGATTAGAGGAATTCATTATTATTTTATTTAATGATTACTGGTATATTTTTTGTTGCAGTTTTTTCTTTTTTAGCTCATTTAAAATGTATACTTTTAAATGACTTCACATAAATTTACAATGAGTTGTGATGGATCCGTTCATGTATGCAATTATTTTTACTAATAGACTCTCAATGCTTTAATTCCAGGAGGTTTCCAATCACTTGTAGAAACAGCTACGGGTCACTTAGGTCACCGTGTACTTTCACACAACTTTCGTAAACTCTGCCACCATCATATATATTATGTTTAGTGATTAAAAACCAAGCCAGGAAAATTAAGTTTGCTCATGCCTCAAATGAAACGATTTCTCTGCCCATTTGCTCTGGAAATTTGATAATTTAAATGTTATATACTTTGTATAAAACAATACTGGCTCCCATGATATGCTTATCCACATGAAGTAAAGTAATTAGACCTCAGATGACAAATCTTGACACTACAAAGGAAAAAGCATAATCTAAAATCAGAGTGAAGTTAAAAGATGTCATTGAGCGGAATGATTAGCTGATGATGGAAAGTCACACCAAGTATGGTTTTCACAGTTGACAGATCAAACTTCAACTTACCCTTTTATTTAAGGAAACGGCTTTCAAAGGGGGTTCTTCATACTATAATGCTTAGCTGACTATATAATTGTGTATAAATATAATGACTATAATGGATTCTGTTCGGAAGTCTGGAATTTAACCGGCCAAAAATCCTCCAGCATTTTGAACTGAATCTGCAACAGAGGCCCTGAATAGAGCCTCTGACGCAAATGTGAACTTAAACTAAGGGCATGTTCAGACCAGGGCTAGTTGTGTTGCCCCCTGAGCACTTCGGGAGAGACTGGCGGTAGCACCAGGGGGTCATCCTACTTATTATTTTGAGGTGGAGAGTTGACCCTCTGGTCACTAATATGGTGGTCATCTGCCACCTCTTGTGTCCATATTGATTTGTGATTGGCCCTTAATATCCTACAGCTATATCCACAATTTGTCTAGATGTACCGCTAGTTTAATATCCCCTTTTCACCGCAGTATATGATCCCTACATATCTCGGGCCAGCTGAATGAGGGGGTGGAGTTCATGTCGGTACATACGCCCCTCTGCCTCACATTGGTTTGCATCTGGATCAATACCGCCTTCGGTGGAGGAGCCTTGTGGTCTTAAGGAGCCGGCGAACTGCGGTGCCTTACGGCCATACTAGCGCTGGTTGCCGTCGCTTCACCACAGGAAGCGTACAGCTCTGTGTGTTGTGTTTGTCTTTGTACCCCGCAGCTCCTGATGAGCCCTTGTGTGGAGGGCGAAACAC
The DNA here is from genome assembly GCA_900303285.1 of Rhinella marina. NCBI lineage: Eukaryota > Metazoa > Chordata > Amphibia > Anura > Bufonidae > Rhinella > Rhinella marina. Next base: position 47,376 of record ONZH01016362.1, read on the forward strand.
GTTGAGCGTAGGGTAATACAGCATGCTTATGTAGTTAGCGCTAGGCACGTAACTGATACCCTGATAAGTGGTAGTAAAATCCTATTCAGGCAGTGAGTTGTTATTGATTAGTGGATGTGAATTTCAGCTAACATTCTTCAGTGAATTCATGTTCAGACCAGGCCTTCAGATCACCGATGTTTACTTCCATTGCTCTGCTCCGTTAATGGAACAAGACAACGAAAAAAAGGAAGTGCCAGATTTGACACATAACTAAACCAAATGGAGCCCAATGGACCACAAATATTACAATGGGGTCTATTTAGGCATCTGCATCAGGATATTTTTAGTCTGCTGTTTTTGGTGGAATCAGCGAGTGAGGCCCAGAACGGCACTGAACGGAACCCATTAACTAGTATGAGTTCACTTCAGTTTCCATCTGGGAGTCTGACTTCTGGCATCCCCACCTCATGAAAGAGCTGCTTTCTCTTCAAAGTTTACCTGTGATGCAATATACAGTAATTACAATTGCTCGTCCCATTCACTTGAATGGAAGAGGAAGGTGTAGATACCCTGCACTAATGCTACAGTCTAGATGGTATGCAGATAAACCGCTGATCCGCAGGAGTGCAGAGATTCAGAGCCACACCAATTTGAAAGATAGGTCCTCAATTTTTTTTTCAGAGTGGGTCCCTATACTAATTTTGGGCAACCCCACTTGGCAACTACCCTTTTTTCTACTGTAGATGTGGTAAGTAGGTAACAGGTAGTATTTTACATTTCTACCTCCACACTCCTAACATGAATCTTGGGCCAATTTCCAACCCCTGTGTAGACACAACCATACACATATCATCCATTACAGTTGTTCTAACTGGCCAGACATGTTCAATGAAATCGGGCGATGGATGAAAGATCATACTGGGAATGTTCTTTCCAATAAAGATCTTTCATCCAAAAACAATCTTTCTTTGAATGACAAATCTTTTATGAGACTATTGGATAAAAATTTCAAACATGGCCAACTTCAGACTATAATGGTCTGTCATCGGTCAAACGTTTGTTTGTTGTTAAATTGTATCCAATGAATGATCGTAAGCAGCTGCATGCCTGTTGCTGTCTTGGTCTTTTTGATGGAGATTCTTGAATCCTTGTCCCATTTGATGCTTAGAAGACTTTAAAAACTTGACACCAGTCAACAGGCCCTGTAAAATAGCCACGGTCAAAGTTATCACTGTCAGTGTGACTACAGTTGGAAATTGTATTATCTCCTGAATTATAAAGCTTTCCATTGCTCCAGCCATACAAATATCCTCCTGGTCGCTCTAGCCCACTAGTCTGTTCTAGTCCTTAATCTGTCCTACATGAAACATTTATGCTTTTTAAGCATTTTAAGCAAGTCCCAGGGCAAAAAATGTCTTCAAGACTAATAGAATAAAGCAAGGCTTAACCTTTGTTCTATTGGTGATACAATGTTATCACATGTCTAACCTTTGAGTGAAGCAGCTGTCACGGTCAGTATTTTAAGTACAAGGTTACTGAATTAATGGAATGCTAGAAGTGATTCTACATAGTTAGAGGACCTCAATGTAAATAAATAGTATTAAATTATATTTCAGTATAATCCATTCTGAGCCTAAGGACATACAATAATATCTCTAAATGTGTTTAATTAAAATCTCATGTCTTTCCAACTCTGTTCCTGATTCCCAACTATATTGATTTCTATTGAAATCTAAGCAATAGGAGAACCTAATGAGTTCTACACTGTCACCCAAAAACTATACTTCCCAATATTTCTTGTTTTTCAATGTGTTGAAAAAGAATTCTAGCCTATAAATCAGTGTAAAGGCATAACATGCTCTGCAGTGCCATAGCAATACAGTAATATAGCCTGTAAAGCCAGTTGACTCTATTATCTTGCAAAGTTGATCCAGAGTAATTCTTTCATTTTTGACTCTTTTTCAGAATTCTAGTAACTATAACTTGCACTATGATGTCTCTCCAGAAATACATCCAGGCGTCTCTTCAACTCTTTTAGTGAATTCACCATCACCACCTCCTCAGGCAGAGAGTTCCATAGTCTCACTGCTCTTACAGTAAAGAATCCCCTTCTATGTTGATGGAGAAACCTTCTTTCCTCTAGCCCCCTTGCTGTAGCTACAGTGATGCTCTTGTGATGCGGGTAGGATAAGTCGAGACCCTGATAAGAAAATGTTGCAGACACCACACTATTTGCAGGAAACTCACTTTACTCGAAAGCATGTATTCTAATAGGTTATAGAGGAACTCCTCCATAATTGCAGTTACAACAGATCAATAGCACCTGGAGTGCTGGAGCCAGCCGGTTAAGTAACAGTCTCTGAACATGGCTATTAATAGCTCAATCTCTGTCGTACACTTGGCTGTGACATTGGTAAACCAGTTGCCTCCAGCGACGGACCCAATCTTTTTCTGAACCCATGTCCCGGGCTACTTTGAAGACTGGTTCTTTACTGTAAGAGCAGTAAGACTATAGAACCCTCTGCAGGGTATGACAACTAGATTTCTGGAGATGGGATGTTGATCCAAAGATAGGGATTTTTGCTTTTTGCTTTTCTCTGTATTAACACTGTAGGGTTATAATTGGGATTTGGTGAGCCTGTGTCATTTTCCAGCCTTATCAACTATGTAACCTTCAACTGGGGATATAGATATAGCCATATAGATGTACAGTAATGAGCACCATATTGTGGCTCTGTACAATGCATGTGCATGAGTCCCCTTACCGTGACTTTCAACCAATGAGAAGTGAGAATGGGGCATCAAGAACAATTAGGTGACCAGGTGACATAGAAAATAGTATCTGGAGAGCTAAAATGACTGACAAGAAGAAGCTTTCAGGCAACTAACTGGCATGCCCAAGAAAGAGAGACTAGGGAAAAAGCACAAAATCAAAATTTACTGGAGGAAGGCTGCACATAGGAATATAGGAGAACATTTAAAGGCTATGTGCACCTTTGGAGGTAATTTTTTAATGATTGTGTGTTTCTCATTATTAGCTAAAAATCATTTTTTTCAATTCGCCTTTATTAAAAATATTGAACTGTCACAAAGTAAACTACTGAGAGGTCATAAAGACTTATTTAAGCCACATTTTTATCAGTAAGATAGGAACTGAGCTATAATGAGTGCTTATAATGTCAGAGAGCAGAGATAAGGAGCCCGTCAGCTCCTGGTCTGACGGAAAAAAACAGAGAATCCAAAAAGTGCTACTAGAGCATCTCAGCTCTGTACAGAAAAAAATATTTTTAATGAAGACGAATTGAAAATGTATTTTAAGCTCAAAATGAGTACAATGCAATAATTAAAAAAAAAGATTTCCCCAAAGGTGTACATAGCCTTTAAGTTTACATTTTTGTTTAGAGGTATGCTTTACTGATGGTATTTTTTGGAGAAACTTATGGTTTAATTGTACAGGAAAGGCAGGGGATCAGTGAGATAAATATCAGTTCTTTTTTAACTGACCCTGAGCCCACTGACACCAATTTTTTCCTGCTGGAAAACCTCTTTACATACCTTGTCTAACTTCACAACAGTAACACAAAAAGAAGCAACATTGCTAATAATCTTCATTTAAAATGGTCTGTATTTTATGTCTGCTGCTTCTAGAGACATATGTTTTCATGGTAACAGACTACAAATCCTCTGTGTTCTGATTCCACGGTTATATTGCTATGCATCTGTCCCCTAATAATTAAACAAATTGTAGAGGCCAGATGGACAGTAATATGACTTCAGGATCAGACTACACAGTGTGTGTTTGTTGTCTGTTACCATGGATACAAATATGAGTTTATAAACACAACACAAAAGGAAAAGAATACTTCCAAACTTGCAAGGTTCAAACAATTCTACCTGTATCTCATTACAATTTAAAAAATATTTTTTTAGCACGTGTAGTTTACTATCTACCTTTCCTTTATTAAGCTTCTAAAGGAATAGTAAATGCACACAAGTGCGCATAGATCTGTACAGAGACACCTAATTCTGAAAAGTTAGTGTTGTTTTTGGCAGCCTACTTGATGATGTATTCCACTTAACATGTCATCAGCCCAATACCCCCACTACATCAGGAACCTCACCTTGCCTATGGCATCCAATTGCTACAGAGTCTCATCTGGGTTACATTTCTGTCATTTCCTTTCTTTCCTCTTTTCTTCTCATGAGAGATGATTAATGCACCATTTTCAGGTTCCATTACGCTCTATGTCAGGAGAACATGATTCTCCATCACCTTTAATATTTCCTTGCAAATTTCATCAATATGTGTTTCAGTGTGTGCCTTGACACAGTGACCTTTCCTCTGCTCATTATTTTCCTTGGCTGACCACTATGCCTTGTCCCTGTTTATAGCCTCACAAACCTGTGAGAATATTCTGCCAGTTCAAATAATGATTTTTACAAGGTCAAAGCAAAGCAAAGTTCTACATATTCACGGAATATATGTGGCATCAAAAATGTTAGCACTTTGTACAGTTTTAACAGAACTATAATAAAGATATTAAACTGAAAAAATTAAATATTTTCAAAAATAATATTGCTGCACACTAACACCAAAACCTCATTTTAAACTGTGAGGCATGGAGGGAGGTTGTTATGTTGGCAATCTATGCCCTCCGCTGCTCCTCTCCTCATTGTGGGCATAGCTGCCTTAACTCCTACCCAATGTGTTGCTCTTGTATTCCAGCAGCTCAGACTCGGTGACCATTCCCCTCCTCCTGTAGGGCAGGCCCAGCAACCAGAGTAGCACTTTCAACATCCTTCTCCTTCACAAAGGCTGAGACCTTTTTCTACTGTGCTCATTAGGCACATGTACATGCTTCCTCTAGCTCTTAAAGGAGCAGCGCGTGCACTCTAATTTTCCACAACCAATGGCTGGCCGTATTGGGGTACATATGGCCCTTCTCTTTTTGGGAAGATTCCTGTGAGATCTGTGGTTCTAGTTTGTTAGTGTCCTGCAAAGTGGTGCTGTTTCTATGTTCGTTTGCCCATGTACTGACGTCTTTCTATTTCCTGGATTTGACCATTTGCTGCTTGACTTGACCTCTGTCTGATTTCTGCCTAATTCTGTTCCTGAGCTTCCTGCCTTGACCTCAGACTGTTTATTGGATCGCACAAATTCTGCCTCCATTGACCTTGACTAGAGATGATCGAATTTCCCTGTGCTTTGTGGTAGCAAATCGATTTAGCCTGACACAGTGTTAAAAAACAAAAAAAATCATACTTATCTCCTTGATTTGCAAGCAATGGGCCAGCCACTTCGGTCAAAATCCTGCGTGTGGTGACGTATGACTTCACCACGTCAGCCGACGTGATAACATCATCTCGGGCTGAGCGAGATTTCACGCCAGATCTTCAAGCTAGATGGTGGCGGTAAGTATGACTTAATTTTTTAATGTAAATTTTACACTGTACACTGCTGCACACTGTTTTACACTGCATTTGAGGGGTACAATGATAGGGAGCAGCCCTATCGCAGCTCCCTGTCATTGCACCTTCTATTTACAAAAAAAAAGCGCTTCATGACGAAGTGATTCGTAACGAAGCAGATTTTTTTGTAAAATTTGTCGAAGCAGCCGAATCGAATTTTCCAAAACTTCGCTTATCTCTAACCTTGACCTTTCCCATACTACAGTTTTAAGATACATCAAATGAAGATATACAATTCAAGTCGAATAAGACCAATAAACAGGGGTGTAGCTATAGGGGGTGCAGAGGTAGCAGTCGCTACCGGGCCCAGGAGCCTGAGGGGACCCAAAGACCCTTGTGCCACATAAGAAGACGCCAGTATTATAGAAAGTGCATGCTGGTCAGGTTGCACCTCTGGCTGGAGGGGAAGGAGTCCGTTGAAGAATTTGGCAAATTGTGCTTTTCAATTTTTGACTCAGACAGCACGAAGGCAATGTGCTTCTCTGCCCCTGGTCACAAAGCACGAAGGGAAGGGGGGCCCAAGCTGAACTCTTGCACCAGGGCCCATGAGCCTTTAGCTACACCCCTGCCAATAAAGTGCAGTTTACGATAAAGTACAATATACAATATAAAACATTTGGATACTTATCGATCTAGATGTAATGAGACCATTCACATGGAAGAAGCAGAGTCACCGTGCCCACATGCACAGCAATGTTTTGGGAGAACACGCCCCCTTTCTCAAGCATGCGTGGTAATGTGCAAGTTTTAATACCCGCAGCCTCCTATTCACATTAGAATATTAAATACATTACAAACAATATTACAAAAAATAACGTTACAAAAACAAATGCATCAAGATAATTTCTACAGATCACATATCAGGATGTTTAATCTTAACACTTAGATAATCATACAAAATACATATATCATTTAATATCATAACCACTACAGAGTGAGCACCACCATCTTTATGAAACATACAGTATTTCACAAAAGTAAGTACACCCCTCACATATTTGTAAATTTTTATTATGTCTTTTCATGGGACAACACTGAAGATATGACACTTTAATACAAGTAGTCAGTGTACAGAGTAAAATTGATGTTCCCTCAAAATAACACACAGCCATTAATGTCTAAACTGCTGGCAATAAAAGTGAGTACACCCCTAAGTGAAAATGGCCAAATTGTGCCCAAAGTGTCAATATTTTGTGTAGCCACCATTATTTTCCAGCATTGCCTTAAAGGGGTTGTCCGAGTTATGTTTTTGTTCTTTGTATGTTACTAACTTGTCAGGTATAACAACGTTCCCATACACTTTGTGCTTCTAAAGCTGCTTGTTTGTCAGATTTCACTGAGGGTCACATGATCTGTGATGTCACTGTGATGTTTCGTACACAAGCCTCAGAGATCAGATAACAGCCTGTACACAAGACGTCACTGACCACGCCCCCTGCACTGCCGGCTGCTATCTGCTCTCTCCCTGGATTCCTTAGTAACATAGTAACATAGTTTATAAGGCCGAAAAAAGACATCTGTCCATCCAGTTCGGCCTGTTTTCCTACAAGTTGATCCAGAGGAAGGCAAAAAAAACCCTGTGAGGTAGAAGCCAGTTTTCCCCACTAGGGAAAAAAATTCCTTCCCGACTCCAATCAGGCAATCAGAATAACTCCCTGGATCAACGACCCCTCTCTAGTAACTATAACCTGTAAGATTATTACCCTCCAAAAATACATCCAGGCCCCTCTTGAACTCTTTTAGTGAACTTACCATCACCACCTCCTCAGGCAGAGAGTTCCATAGTCTCACTGCTCTTACCGTAAAGAATCCTCTTCTATGTTTGTGTACAGATAAAACATTAACCCCTTCAGCCAGAACACACTGAGGGCTTAAGGCTTTACAACAGGCTTTACACTGCAGGCAGTGAGGAGACAAATGCTGGGCACAGGAGCTGTAGAAGAATTGTATTGCACAAGAACAGGTAGGGGAAAGTTCCTGTGTGTATCAGCATTGTCATTGTACAGCTGGGACTTGTAGTCCTACACATACAACATGCTGCTGAGTATTCCAGCAGACAGACATGTCACTCAGGGCAGCTCTTGTATTCACTCCCTTTGCAGAGCAGGGGGGGAGGGGCTGAGATTGTTATTACTGCAGGTAAACAAAGGCCAGAAGAGAATCAGGGAAATGAGGAAATCTAGATTTTTTTTGCCTAAAACCTGCTTAACTTAGTTATATATTGCTGCCCATCAGATTTACAGTGCTATATTTTTTTTTCATAACTCGGACAACCCCTTTAACTCTCTTGGGTATGGACTTCACTAGAGCTTCACAGGTTACCACTGGAATCCTCTTCCACTCCTCCATGATGACATCACGGAGCTGGTTGATGATAGAGACCTTGTGCTCCTCCACCTTCTGTTTGAGGATGCCCCACAGATGCTCAATAGGGTTTAGGTCTGGAGACATGCTTGGCCAGTCCAGCAGCTTTACCCTCAGTATCTTTAGCAAGGCAATGGTCGTCTTGGAGGTGTGTTTAGGTTCATCATGTTGGGATACCACCCTTCGGCCCAGGGTGAGCCTGTGCCATCAGTGTGCTACCGATCTAGGTAGCAGTCCCTGCCTCTCAGTGTCCTATTAGAAATAGGATATTACTAATAGGGCAATAAAGGGCAGGGACTGAACCTCTCAGAACTAAGGGGTCTATGGGGGGTGTTATTATGTATACTGTATATGCCCTATGTGTTAATAGACACTTACAGCACAGTGTGTGTGACTACACTACAAGTCACTTACAGAATTAACGGCTGTCTGCCCCATCTGCGCTGGCTGAGGATGGGCTCCGGAAGTAGGACCTGTGCTTCTGATGGCTTCTTTCTGTGCTGTCTCCAGTCCAGTTTCCAGGCTACAGATCACAGTGGTCAGGAGGTCAGAGCAGCAGAGCGTTGCTGGATGTGATGTGGGCCCTCTATTTCTCTCTTTCACAGGGCTCTGATGCTTATTCCCTGGTGGCAGATACGGCAGGCACGTGAAGCAGCAGAGCCCAGATCTAGATCAGGAGGAGGTGTTTAAAAATCAGCAGGCCAATAAGCAGTGCAGAGAGCAAACCATCTTCCTGCTTATTGGCCAGCTGTTTATGCCACACACACACCATGGAAGAGCCAATAAAATTATAGATTAGGCATTAGGCAGTTGGCAGGCAGAAGCAGAGGCAAGGAGTAAGGGAGGCAGGTATTCAAGTCAGAAAAGGGGCAGGGCTATTCAGCCTCACTGGGACCCCCAGACTCACGGGTCCCATAGCCTCCCCATATGACCGGGCCCCTCACACAGTCGCTTTTCATACCGGCATGGCTTCCACTGAATCTCCCCATCGCTCGGATGAAAACATTCTGCATCGGTAGGGGGTTGTAGCCAATAGCAGGCTGCAACGGGGGGCGAGCCACCCTAGCATTACCAGCAATGCTAGCTAGGCTGGAAGGCTTCCTCCCGTCGCAGCCTGCTATTGGCTGCCACCCCTCCTCTGATGCGGAATGTTTTCATCTGCACGACGGGTAGATGTAGTGGCGGGCTCGCAGGCGTCAGAAACGACACGGGTGCTGGGGAGCCAGGTAAGTACAACCTGTGTGAGGGGCCTGGGCGTATGGGGAGGCATTTTAGGGGTTAGCTAACTCCTTTAACTTTAGCTCCCAGGTCTGGGCTGGGCCCCTGTATGTCCCCATCGCTCGGATGAAAACATCTTGCATTGGAGGGGAGGTTGCAGCCATTAGCAGGCCATGACAGGAGGAAGCCTCCCTAGCATCGCTGGTGACGCTAGGGAGGCTAGCTCCTATCGCGGCCTGCTATTGGCTATCCATCCCCCACCCCTCATGACGGATGTTTTCATGATGCAGTGGTGGCCAGGCGGTATGAAAAGCAACGCGGGTGCCAGGGAGCTGGGTAAGTACAACCTCTGTGAGGGCCCCAGGCATATGGGGAGGCATTTTAGGGGTTGGATAACCCCTTTAATTGTCCAAAAGGAAACTTTTTACTACATATTTCTCTCCACCTACATGATTTGAAATGCCGCCCTAGTTGGTGGCCTACTCTCCATCAGGGCAGTGTTTCTACTATCAGCTCAATGGCCATGTGTGCCTGAAAAGCTGAACAATTTAACCAAACTGGCTGAGCATGTTAATATCCACCTGTTATTTTAACCTCAGACGTGACAGCTGTTCAGTAGACTGGCAGAGTAAAGTACAGTATATTAAATTATGGTGGAGAGCCACTTTAAAAGATCATTAACACACCCCATTCTACAATCTTCATAGTCACTCTTAGGGCAGTGCTAGGATGGCCGAAGTCAAATCAGATGTGTGTATTTATAAGCTTCATGGAAGATTTTACAGTAAATAAAATCCTTAATTTGCTTTGTTACCTGCTAATGTTAATAGGCTGCAACCCGGGGCAAGTCTCTTTTTCTCTTTTTGCTTGACATGTCATAAAGAACAGAAAACACATGTTCTTCACTCCTGCCTACTGCCAGCTCCTCTACATCTGCTCGTGAACTTGAGCAGACAAACAAAGAATAGGCCAAACATGTCACAAAATTTTTTTTCCTACCTGGAAACTCTTGTTTCTTTATTTTTCTTTCTTTCTTCTTACCGTATTAGAGGTAGACCTGTAATGCTCAGCCTGATACCTACGTCATATGTTTGTTCTTGGAAGACGTTATAGTGGAATAATTTCTTACGACTTCACTGCTTACACCATCACTCCAGTTACAATTAATATCACCACAACAATCCGGAGGAAAGAAAATCTGAGTCACACATAAGCGGAGTGACTTTTATTGGTCTTTATTTTACATGCTAAAATATCTAAGAGTGTTGACATTCACAGTGTTGGACTGGAATTCCATGGGCCCACCAGAGGAAAATAATTTTGAGGTCCAACTCCTGTTGAACCAATAAAGACTAAAAGGTTTTTAATCAAAGAAATATACCCTAGTGCAGGGATGGTCAACCCACGGCTCTCCAGCTGTTGTAAAACTACAATTCCCACCATGCCCTGCTGTAGGCTGATAGTTGTAGACAGTGGGAGTTGTAGTTTTACAACAGCTGGAGAGTGCAGGTTGGCCATCCCTGCCCTAGTGGTATATGATTGGCTCCAAAGGCAGCAAATTGCATTTATCTGCTCATGGACCTTTAGAGCTTACTATGGTATTAGAGTCTGGGCCCACCGGAGGATCCTCTGGTAGTCTGGTGGGCCAGCCCGATCCTGTACACGCTGGAAGATGCATGGGTTTGGATATATATGAAATTTCATGTAGTATAATTAGACAAGAAGGACACTGGGAAGCAGGATGACTAAGTGGTTGACACTGCCATGTATCAGCAAGCCTTTGGATTTAAATTCTATCAGGGCAAAATGTGCAAGAAGTGCCTACATGCTTCCCATGCTTTCATGGGTTCCTTGGCATGATCTTCAGATACTCCAAAAGTATGCATGCCAAGAGTACAGGTTTTAGCAGGACAAACCCGCAAACTGGACCAGGGAAGGGTTTTCAAACAGCTGGCTTGAAGGAATTTTCATTCCCAGAGGTGGGGCTTAAATGTCCCAATTTTGGAAATTGTATTGTTTCTTAGGATGCAAAATCATAATATATAGTTCTTTGGGTTTCTATGAAAATAGCTATGACATACTGTTTATGTGCGAAACCAAAAGACAGCGTAACAGGGTTGAGGAAAGTGCAATATGGTGGTTTGTGGTGGCATCAACTAGCAAGAGCAGTGAGCCCCATTTTGAATTTTTTTTAAAACGCCCCCTGTAATGGGGAGCCGACGCCGGTCTCCTGCTGATGTAATGGAGCAATCCTTGTCTCCATGGTAACCTGGGGGCGGGGAGGACCTGGCAGAGCACGTTTCCCTGCGCGGTCAGCGTCCTCCATCCCTTAGGCAACGAGCAGACTGGGCATGTGAGCACCGGAGTGGATAAGGTGGTGCTCAGCTATATTGGATATAGTAATTAGAGTCATGTAACGCTGGCCTTGTCAAATGACCCACTTGTTGGCCTATTTAAACAGGCAACCTGCTGGCCACAGATTGCCTGTGATCGGTCTGACTATGCTTCACCAGCGTTTGAGTACCATTTCCTCTTTGTACTACGTGACCTCTTGGCTCCTGACCTCGACTAGTATTTGACCTTGTCCTTGTGTTATCCCTTGTACTGACGTTACCTCTCAGCATCTGACCTCGGCTCATGTTTGACTCTGCTCCAGTATTATCCCTCAGTATTGACGTGACCTCCTAGCCTTTGACCTCAGTTTGGCGATATTCGATTTCCCGTGTGTTCTGTCTATGTCTGTTTTCTCTCGTTGTTCCCCTCCCTGTACGCCCCAGCACGTACTTAAGCTAGGGACTGCTGTCCAGTTGTACACCATTGTTTAGGACAGACTGTGCAAGTAGGCAGGGACAGTGGTGTGGGTTTGAGCTCAGGGCTGCACTTTTCCCTGAACCTTGACACCCCTCTGCTCATTGTATACCACTTACAGGAAAAAAGCTAAATGAATGCAATGTGTGGTACATTTATCATTGCATTTCCAGAGAACACTCTTAACCCCCATGGGACCAAAATTTTGCTTGTATATGAGTTTGCCACAGGAGAAGCAAGAAAATCACATATATCTAACCCTAAAGGAGTTTTCCAGCTTCAACTCACATTTTAGCTATAGCTAGGAGAGCAATGTACCTAAAGTAAAAAAAAAAATAAAAATCACCTGCTCCCTGCCACAGTGACATGTCCCCATGTAGTAATTCACTGCAGGGTCACATACTGCTCAGGAGCACATCACCTCTTAGGCCAGTGATTAACTGCGGTGGTGAATGTGACCCCATCCAAAAGTTTGAATGCTGGGCGGGGACAGGAAGAATCTTGACCCTCTGTGCTGGAACAGAGTAGCGTCTTTAAAGGGAGTTTTTCACTTATATAACTAACAGCACTGCCCCTTAGAAAATTGCGCACACCTCCCAGACATACAGTATCTGTATGCACTTTGTGTCTGTATTACATGTCCAGGAAAATCACTTTTATTCTGCTGGAAAACAGCTCCCAAGTGCCCACCTGAAAGTGAAAGTAAAAACAGCTTTCTCTCCCGAAAAAAAAATAGCTTAAAACCGCTTTCTCTTCTGATATAATGCTGTGATTCTGGTATCACTTGAAAGCTTGGAATGTCAGCTTTCAAAGAAGGTCAGAACCATTTCTATCTGCTACCAATCCCAAGATATGAGCAGCTAAAGCAGCCCTCCCCTCTTCAGTCTGGTTTGCTTTGAGCACTTGCAGCAGCAGAGCCAGGCACTTGGGAGCTGTTTTCCAGCAGAATAAAAGTGTTTTCACACAGAGTGCACACAGGTGTGTCTGGGATGTGACATGTAATACACACACAGTGCACACAGGTATGTCTGGGATGTGACAGACACACAGTGCACACAGGTATGTCTGGGATGTGACATGTAATACAGACACACAGTGCACACAGGTATGTCTGGGATGTGACATGTAATACAGACACACAGTGCACACAGGTATGTCTGGGATGTGACATGTAATACACACACAGTGCACACAGGTATGTCTGGGATGTGACATGCAATACAGACACACAGTGCACACAGGTATGTCTGGGATGTGACATGTAATACAGACACACAGTGCACACAGGTATGTCTGGGATGTGACATGTAATACAGACACACAGTGCACACAGGTTATGTCTGGGAACATGTAATACAGACACACAGTGCACACAGGTATGTCTGGGATGTGACATGTAATACAGACACAGTGCACACAGGTATGTCTGGGATGTGACATGTAATACAGACACACAGTGCACACAGGTATGTCTGGATATGACATGTAATACAGACACACAGTACACACAGGTATGTCTGGGATGTGACATGTAATACAGACACACAGTGCACACAGGTATGTCTGGGATGTGACATGTAATACAGACACACAGTGCACACACAGGTATGTCTGGGATGTACATGTAATACAGACACACAGTGCACACAGGTATGTCTGGGATGTGACATGTAATACAGACACACAGTGCACACAGGTATGTCTGGGATGTGACATAATACACACATGACACAGTATGTCTGGGATGTGACATGTAATACAACACACAGTGCACACAGGTATGTCTGATATGTGACATGTAATACAGACACACAGTGCACACAGGTATGTCTGGGATGTGACATGTAATACAGACACACAGTGCACACAGGTATGTCTGGGATGTGTCTGCAATCTTCTGTGGGGCACTGCTCTTAGTTATATTGTGAACAACAGGTGAAAGACTCACTTTAAAACCTGAAATACAGTATTGTCTTCCTAAAACTACAAATATTTGCATGGCACCACCTATGTTATTATGTTAATCAATATTTTAGGATAGTGGACATATTGGAGTTATAATGGAGATAAATGGATCTGTCATTTTTATTTATACTGCTGGCAAATTGTCAGTATAAATATAGGCCACAGAAGCCACTCTTGTTCAGCTTGCGGCTGCTCCTCTGCCCTACTGCAATTGTCAGTTGCACTCAGCATTGATATTTTAGTGTGCCATGCATCATCCATCCACCTCTGCCTCATCCTTCCTCTTCTGACAAAGTACTGTAGCTGCACCACCAAGGAGTAGTAGTAGAGTTGATGATCTAAGTCTGAGACTGGAGTTTTGAATTTTGAATACACATTAAAAAGCTGTAATAAAGAGAAGGTAATTAAGATAGATCAGACACTAGTGTTGAGTGAGCATGCTCGGCCAAACAGCATGCCTACGCTCGGGTCCGCTCAGTGTTCGGCCGAACACCGAGTGTACTCAAGCGCAGTGCTCGAGGCCCCTAGACGGATCGTCATGACCCCAATGCAAGTCAGTGGGGACGGATCCGTTTGGTTTGACACAATAGTAAACGGATCCGTCCCCATTGACTTGCATTGGGGTCATGACAGATCCATCGCCTATCACTTTTTTTTTTTTTCATTGAAGAATTCAAGGTGTAATTTTTTTCATTCACCAGCAGAGGGTGCAATGTAATGAAGAGGCTCCACTGCTGAGAAGAAGCCTGAGGAGGAGGAGGTAAGTGGTCTGCTGGACGGGAGGAATCACTACAAAGAAGAAGCCTGAGGAGGTAAGTGGTCTGTGTTTGTTTGTTTTTTTGTTTGTTTTCTATTTTTCAGGATCGTGAATGCAGAGGACTACTTCGGATTCGTGGATTACGTCGGACCAGCTTTTTTATTTTTTAAATAAAATGGTCAAACAGGGGTCTGGGGGAGTATTTATTTCAATAAAATATTTTATAGGTGTGTGTGTGTTTTTTTTTACAACATTGCAGTTTTAGTAATCATGGCTATCTACAGACGGCCCTGATTACTAATACTGGGCTTAGTGCTTGCCGGTATGGCCAGCACTAACCTCAACATCTATTACCCCGGCACCCACCGCCACCAGGGGTGTCGGGAAGAGCCGGGTACCCGCAGGACCGGACCTTCTAAATTGAGGATCCGGTTCTGGGGCGGCTGCAGGCTGGTACCATTAGGCTGGGAAGGGCCAATAACCATGTCCCTTCCCACCCTGGTAGTGCCAGGCTGCCGCTGCTGGTTGTATCTGGCTGGAGAAGGAAAAAAGGGGGGACCCCACGCCATTTTTTTAAATTATTTAATTATTTTTGGGGAAAAAAAGTGTGGGGTCCCCCCTTTTTTCCTTCTCCAGCCAGATACAACCAGCAGCGGCAGCCTGGCACTACCAGGGTGGGAAGGGACACATTTATTGGCCCTTCCCAGCCTAATTGGTACCCTCAATTTAGAAGGTCTGGTCCTGTGGGTACCCGGCTCTTCCCGACACCCCTGGTGGTGGTGGGTGCCAAGGTAATAGATGTTGGGGTTAGTGCTGACCATACCGGCAAGCACTAAGCCCAGTATTAGTAATCAGGGCCGTCTGTAGATAGCCGTGATTACTAAAACTGCAATGTTATAAAAAAAAACCACACACACACTTATAAAATATTTTATTGAAATAAATACTCCCCCAGACCCCTGTTTGACCATTTTATTTAAAAAATAAAAAAGCTGGTCCGACGTAATCCACGAATCCGAAGTAGTCCTCTGCATTCACGATCCTGAAAAATAGAAAACAAACAAAAAAACAAACAAACACAGACCACTTACCTCCTCAGGCTTCTTCTTTGTAGTGATTCCTCCCGTCCAGCAGGTGGCGCTGTGGTACTACCTCTCTGTGTGTCTGTTTGTTTGTTTTTTTTAAATTTGGAACACTTGTGTAAACCAGGCACCCCCCCCCACCCCGCTTTTCTGAGCGGGGGGTGCCTGGTTTACTCCCATAGACTTAAAAAAAAGTGCTCGGCCAGAGCACCCGAGCGTACGAGCACTGCGGTGCTCAATCATCATCAGCCCTAAGGAGCCAAAGATATCTGTTTATTAAATTGCATAAAATGTCATTGCTGGAAAAAGTTGTTATGGCGGTCTGTATCAAACGGAGAACAAAAGGGAATGTAAATGATTAAATGACATAGTCTGCAGAGTGCCGATATAACTTGTATCTACCGCTATACTGTCTCTGTAGGGTGGTCATTTTGGTCTTTGTACAGTGTTTTTTATTCAGTAAAAGTATGGTGGTATTATTTAGTCACTGTGGTGGTAATGTGTTCTTGGTGTGGTGGTAATATTTGGTCCACTGTGGACTACTGCAGTAAGCTTCAGGGTAGAGTGGGGAGGACAGGAATATTGGTAGCTATGATGGAGGTAGCTGTTACTTATGGTGGCGGTCCTCACACTGGGGTAACAGTGAAGGTGTTGCTGCATGCAATACTGAGGCTTGTAGTGCAATTTGATAACCATTCTTTACTGAAGGCAGTAGCGGCAAAGTGTACATACAAGTACTCACATCAGTTGTCACAGTTCAGACTATACATGGACAGGCTGCTCTTTCCACAGATCATTCAGTTTCAAAGTCTGCAAAGGTGGTTAAAAGGCCAAGCTCTCTCTCTGTGTTAATTTTACTGCATTGGCACTTCTCTCTCAAGCTCAAGCATTCAGATATTGGGGAGCAACACTTCTCTTCCAGCTTTCTTCACTTCAATTATGTACTCACAATGCGGCCTACAAGTCTCTACAGTGGGATGTAGTTCTAAGCAGAGCCTCTTTTAGTGTAGGTCTATTAGAAGCCACCTTGTCGCTGGTAGATGGGTCCAACACAATTTTGATCAAAAAAGTGCACAAAGAGCTTCTAATTTTCCTATAGTAAGTATAGCAGTAATGCAGTTTACACTTATTCATGTTTACTGTGTTTGCATGTGTCTTTGTGCATGGCAGTGTGCTGCTACTTGTAGTCCCTGTTTGCCATGGTAGCTTGCACCCGACCCCCCTTGTTTATTGTTTATAAGTTTGGAGGTACGTACTGGTCTACCTTTCTTTTACTTAGTAGAAGTTCAGTCTGCATCCAAATTATGTCCAGGCTCCCAAAGCCTTTCAGAGTCCATAAGATGTTAACACAAGTTATCTCCACAGTTTTTTTGCCTGCACCACCTCTTAACACTGGAATGCACCACAAAATGTCACTTTTCTCTTTATCTGAATTACAGGCATTCTCTCCATTGACTGGTTCCCTATCAAGGGCTGCATTTTGCTTTGTTCTATTCATGTTACGTATCATCAGATGTTTTATCTCTATAATAAAGGACCGTGCAGGGCCACCATACAGCAACGCATGAAATACATTTGGCTCCATAGTACTGAACTACATGGGATCCATGAGCAGAAACTGCAAGTCCAAACCTGATTAATGGGTCACCATCTTATCAGAAGCTGTTCAGAAAGATCAACGATCCAAATCTTCCAACCAGGAGTTGGATCCTAAATGGAGATATTCCATTGTTTACTGAACATAACTGTTATATACCAGGTATCGTCAATTAGAACCCCATTAATATGTCCTGATGCAGCTCTCGGCTCTACAGCAAACTTTTTAATGGCTAGTAAAGCTCTGTCTCTCACGACCAGCAAACATACAACAAACGATGGACCATATGGTCCTATGTTACTATGAAGTGTTCATGAGAAATTCTAATTTCAGAGACAATCTGGAAACACTATCCTTGTCTATTTGCCGTCTATTAAGGCAGTAATAAAAGGCCAAATTATGTGCAGATTTTTGTAAATGTGGTCAATATGAAAGGACACAAATGTTCCACACACGTTTGCCATGACTTGCAGTAAAATAAAGCTCAACCACCCAAAACCATTGGCGGACAAGCGGTTTACTGCCACAGGGCAAGTACTAAAATAGCACGACCACAATCCATTTTCATAAAGAACAGAAAGAGCATATAAGCTGCAGGCGACGCGTGCACCTGTTTTATATTATTGGCCTTCGTGAAAGAGCGAGTCGACGATCCTTTGTAGCATCATGTGTCCTTATACATAAAAAATATCAGCGCTGAAAACAGGAAGCGCGCTTGACGTATTGTATACACTTAATTTACTCAATCCAAGCAATGTCTCCATTATTTCACATTGATCACTTAATGGTTTACAACAAAGGCAACGACATTGATTACTGCATCCTGCTTAACATATACCAACCAGAGGCGTAGCCTGGAGCTCCTGAGCATCAATGCGAAATCTGTTACAGACCCCAACCACATACTGGAACATAAGCCATTTTAAGGGTGAGCATGAAAATTCATCTGAACCTGGAAAGAATTCTGATTCAGGTACGAATCAATTATGCCCAAATCACAAAGAGAAAAAGAAAGAGAAATATTCACCCACATGAGGAATCTTATAGCCCTGCCAAGTCTCCTTTGGGTATGCAAATTAGCTTTCTTTCCAAAAGGAACAAAACTAATCCTCTTCTGCCGCCAGATGTTAAGTATCAATCAAATAAGTCAATACTTAGCTGTTTAACCCATTTCTGACATGGCAATTTTCTGTTTTTGCATTTTATTTTTGCACTCCATGCCTTCTCAGAGCCAAACATTTTTCTGTTCAAATAGCAATGGCAGGAGTGCTTGTTTTTTTTGCGGGACAAGTTGTACTTTCTAATGGCATCATTTAATATTGCATAAGGTGTGGTGGGAAGCTGGAAAAAAATTCGAAATGGGGTGGAATTGGAAAAAAAAAACCTCAATTCCACCACATTTTTATGGGTTTTGTTTTTACAGCGTTCACTATGCGGTTAAACAGCATATGAGCGGTTAAATGTCCGTTTACTAATTGTCATTAGCCCCAGGTGTCTGCTGTGTGACACAGAAAGCACCTGGTTGCTATGACGCGGGCTCCATCTTTAAAGACCTGACATCCACTGTACTATTATGTTGGGAAGGGGTAAAACAGGCTTTGAAGCATAACATAGATTGCCGCTAATCAGTACTGATCTGAGAGAACTAAATTAACTAGGTGAAAGGCCTTAGTGGGGGTACTATTTTTCCGTTGGAGAGCGCCTGAGCACCTAGTAGGCGTGCGGATTCTTACAGGCCAGGCAATGCTTCTCTGGGCTTCTGGGAAAATTGATATGCAAATTCGCTTTACTTTATAGTTATAAAGTTATAAATAAATGGAGACATTCAGCTTCAGAAAATTCACAAGAAACCATTATTTACGCTGACCATTTGTCATGGTGCAAGGGGAGCAGGCCAACATTGCGGCCAGTGATTGGCTGCAGCAGCATCAAACAGGAAGGCCATGGAGGAAAGGAGCTGAGAAGCAGGTAAGTATGCTTCCCTCCAGAGGCCTGGCCTGGCCTGTCCAGGAGGGGGGTTGCCACCATCTCCGCCCTCCCCCCCCCCAGAGATGCACAACCCCTTTAAACTACTCACCTTAAAGATATCCTACTGCTCCTGTTCTGATCTGACCCTTCCCACATCAACGTTAATCTCTGCTTCAGTCTCCAAGTTGACACTGTTATGAATCAGCGGGTGTGAACCCACTGTGCCACGTGTCCTACCTCCTCTAAGGTGTGTAAGTGAACCCCGTGATCTTCACAATACCCCTGATAGTGGGGATAGACTTTCCTGAGGGGAACACCAGGTGCTACCTCTTGAGGAGGATTGGCACACGAGGCAGCTAGTCCAGACGGACCAGAAGGTACCAGAGCAAGGTACCAGAGGTACATAGTCAGCAGGCTTGTCAGAGTTGTAACCAGGAGCAACAGTGCAGGAGTGAAGGATGAGGCAGAGGTGAAGTCAACAAGCAATAGTTCAGGGCAGGCGGCACAGGTACAGGTCAGGCAATGCGGGTCGGCAAGCAGGCAGGGATCAAACAGGTAGCGGAGTCCAGAAACACAAGCACAAGTCAGGAACACGAGCAGAGATATCAGAAACCTATGCAGGACACAAGGACCTTGATACTCAGGCATCTAGGAAGGGGACTGAGCCACTTATATATGTGCAGGAGGGCTAGGATTGGTCAACGAGGTCACATGATCTAACCCATAAAGCACAGGAAGTGACGCGCCGGCCCTTAAGGAAGTACTGCAGGGAACAAGTAGCAAGCACACTGTGGCCAGGGCTGAAAGGAAACTGTGGAGAGGATCCAGAACAAACAGTTCCTACAAAGACAGAGCCCAGGACTAAAGCAGTGAATGGGGAAGCACTGGCAGCAGATCACCGCTAAGCACCCGGGACCGCGGTGGTAAGCAGGGGAACAACGGCCCACAGCAGTCGCTGTTACAAACACAAAGGTAATGATTCCTCAGCTGATCACTGGCTGAGGCAGGTCACAGCTGAAGCCAGAGATTGGTTGGGCGGTCATTTCCTGCATTTCAACAGAGTCCAGGACGCAGTGCCTGTCTGGGACCGTGAAGCATCAGAAGGCAGGCAGGAGATTAGTGAGGTGAGTATGATTTCTTTTATTTTACAGCAAGTAGAGCGTTTTTTAAGAAAAATTTAAATGGACAACCCTTTTAATTCCACAGGGGACCATGCTTTAGAGATCTACAACAATCGGCATAACTTCTGCTCTTAATAGGGGTGCCCATTTCAGGAGTGCCTCCAAAACTACCGTCACAACCTTCAGATCACCTCCACCTCCCCCCCCACTGTAATATAGAAACATGGACTATCCCAAAATTACTGTCAATTAGAGCATTTACATATATTATATAAGGATCACGGGAAATGCTGCTACACCGGCTCAACCCCATAAAAAACCTACCACTTCCTGTTATCATGTGAGACCTCATCCGGACCCGTGTCGGACTAGGATGCCTAGGGCCCACAAGTAAAATTAATCCTGGAGGCCCACTGTACACTGACATGCAAATATTACCTGCTTACACAGAGGCAGACAGCAACAAGACGCTACAAGATAATTGATTATGGGGGTCCCTTCAACAACTTCAAAAGCTGGCTCCCAAGAAAGAGAAGATACTGGCCGGCCTGCCTCTATTCCTAAAGGTCTTCTTAGCCTTCTGATAGCATCTATAATAATGAACTGGATAGTCTACCCAGTTTTTTATATTGATATAGGTTACTTGAGGTTCTGTGCTGGTGGATTGGGGGCCCACCTTTCTCAGAGGCCCACCGGGGGATTCCCGTTACCCTGTAGGCCAGTCCGAGCCTGACCGTGACCCTGGACCTCCTTTCCCACTGTAAGTAACTCACTAATCCATTAATCTTTTAGTGCCTTGTCTTACACAACCCAATCTTACTCCCATCTGCCCAGGCTCCGCCGTGCTACATTACATCTTATTCGGTTTCTTGGAGGTTCAGTGCACCATTCATAGTTCACTGGTGAACTTGAACTTTCTATGACATTTATATAATTGTGTATCTAGATCACATCCTCCAGTCATAATACAACAGTTTTCTGCACCGGTTCCACAAGTTTTTTTCTTCATATATCTGGATCTGTTCAGGACATACGCTAAACAAACTTTTGGATGAGCTCACGTCGGCATGCAGAGGAGACGGCACATTAGAGTGATGGCTTGTCAAACTTTCTCTACAATTGAATGGCTTTCGGTTTACACAAATGTCAGATGTGAATGAATTCAAACAGAGAGCAAGGCTGTAAAGAGGGGAGTGGGCGACAAAATCTTTCCTTTTCCAAATTCGCCCATTTCAGTCTACCAGTTTCAGTTGGTGTGATTGTTGTCATGACAGCTACGGAACAAAATCAGCACGTTATTTTTGGGTGAAGTGAGTTAAAGCTCAAAATTTAGTTACTATGGGTAGCTAATATGTTTTATTGCTCCAATGCATCTAAAATAAATAAAAAAAAATTATGCAACTTTGCAAACAGTCTTGATTTAAAATTTCCTACAGCTCCTATGCAGATTTATGTGTCGTCAAGGTAACAGACAACAAATAAACCATGTACTGCATTTCTAATTTTTTCCATATGTCTCCTGCCTAACCCCTGAAGAATAAGAGAGAGTGTGATTGCAGGACTAGACTACACATGATTTGTTTGTAGTCTGTAACCATGGAAACACATAAGTCTGTATAGCAGGAACAGTCACAAAATGATAGGATATGTTTAACCCCTTAACACATAATGGCATACACGTATAGCATGCAGTAAATGTATGGAACAAGCTGACAAGCTGACATCACTTCATACATGGCAGGTGCCAGTTGCATAATACAGCAAACACCCTTTGCTGCACCTGTGGGGTCAGACAGAGGAAAGGGGGCTTCCTCTGTCCTTGGATCTGAGCCCCTGCAGCAAAATTGCAGGGTTCCAATCGGTTGCCGTCACAGCCTGGGATCTTGTGAAGGCTTTCAGCGCTGTCACAGCGAGCTGCTTGAGGCACTGCTTCACAGGCAGCCTGTCAAAATCCCACAGACTACAATAGTATTCTATTGCAATCTATGGGAACTCAGAAGATCGCATGTACTTGTGTCCTAAGGGGACTTAGAATTACAGTAAAATAAAATTGAAAAAAAATTAATGAAAACACAAAGATATTAAAAATTTAAATAACCCATTTACTAATTTTACATAAAAAATTAAAAAAAAAAACTAAATAGGTATTGCTGCATCTAAAAATGTCAGAACTATTAAAATATCAAAATATTTTTCCTGCACGGTGAACTCTGTAATGGAAAAAAAATTAAAATCCATAATTTGTCATTTTTTTGTCACATTGTCCCCTCAAAAAATGGAATAGAAAGTGAACAAAAAGTCTTACGTGGAGTACTGTGTACAGTTCTGGGCTCCTGTGAACAAGGCAGACATAGCAGAGCTGGAGAGGGTTCAGAGGAGGGCAACTAAAGTAATAACTGGAATGGGTGGACTACAGTACCCAGAAAGATTATCAAAATTAGGCTTATTCACTTCAGAAAAAAGACGACTGAGGGGAGATCTAATAACTATGTATAAATATATCAGAGGTCAGTACAGAGATCTCTCCCATGATCTATTTATCCCCAGGACTGTGACTGTGACGAGGGGACATCCTCTGCGTCTGGAGGAAAGAAGGTTTGTACACAAACATAGAATAGGATTCTTTACGGTAAGAGCAGTGAGACTATGGAACTCTCTGCCTGAGGAGGTGGTGATGGTAAGTTCACTAAGAGAGTTCAAGAGAGGCCTGGATGTATTTTTGGAGGGTAATAATATTAAAGGTTATAGTTACTAGAGAGGGGTCGTTGATCCAGGGAGTTATTCTGATTGCCTGATTGGAGTCGGGAAGGAATTTTTTCCCTAAAGTAGGGAAAATTGGCTTCTACCTCACAGGGTTTTTTGCCTTCCTCTGGATCAACCTGTAGGAAAACAGGCTGAACTGGATGGACAGATGTCTTTTTTTGGCCTTATAAACTATGTTACTATGTTACGTACCCTAAAATAGTACCAATAAAAACTAAGGTTTGCACCACAAAACATAAACCCTGATACAATTCTGTAGACGGAAATATAAAAAGTTAGGGCTGTCAGAAAGTGGTGATTCAAAGAAAAATTTTTTTTTTAAGTAACACTATAAAAATTTGATAGTAAAACTATACAAATTTGGTATCGCCATAATCGTATCGCCATAATAAGGACGTCATGTTTTTTTTTAGCACACAGAGAATGGTGTAGTCACAAAATCTTAAAAAACTTAGAACTGTGGGTTTTTTTGTGTGTTTTTTTTTACAATTTCACACACACAAAGATCCCCCCCCCACCCCCCAATTTTCCAGTGCAAGAGATGGCAAATTAGTGCCAGAACAAATATACAACTTGTCCTGCAAAAAATAAGCCCTCATAATGTAATAAGTTGTGGATTTTTTGAAAATAGTAAAACAAAAACTTGCCCAGTACTTAACCCCTTTCCGACATCCGCCGTACATGTATGTATGTATGTAAAAATGGTGTCCACTCACATGGCTAGAAATAACTGGCATTGGTTGAAAGAGCATGACCAAGACTTCCAGGTACTACACTGGCCGCTTAATTTCCCAGACTTTAACCCATTTGAGCATCTGTGGCACCACCACGATCCTTTTGTTCACTGTATGGATCCCCCTCCACGCCCCCTCCAGCAGCTGTGGGATGCAGTCAGCATGGCTCCAGATACATGTGACCACCTACCAGGACCTTATGCCTGAGGAGGTGGTGATGGTAAGTTCACTAGAAGAGTTCAAGAGAGGCCTGGATGTATTTCTGGAGGGTAATAATATTACAGGTTATAGCTACTAGAGATGGGTCGTTGATCCAGGGATTATTCTGATTGCCTGATTGGAGTTGGAAAGGAATTTTTTTTCCCTAAAGTGGAGAAAATTGGCTTCTACCTCACAGGGTTTTTTTGCCTTCCTCTGGATCAACTTGTAGGATAACAGGCCGAACTGGATGAACAAATGTCTTTTTTCGGCCTTATAAACTATGTTATGTTACTATGTTAAGTTAATCAACACCTCATGTTGCTCAAATGGTACCAATGAAACCACACAGAGAATATTGTCGCAACTATAAAAATTAATGGTGTCATCGACAATTACTACTCATTCTCACTCCTTTGGCTAGATTAATAGAAACATCTTGACTGGGATTTCTGGGTTTACAGTCATGGATTGGCTGCAGTGGCCATGTGTCTCCCTGGACATACAGAGAGTTGTACAACCATGGATTATTTCCGCAGATTTCCATTGACTGCTACGTGTCTGTAAACAAATTAGCCCCATTTAATGCAATGCACTAGTCCTCATATTCGTAAACTCCCAGCCCCCCCAACTGCTGACTGGCAGCATTCTTCCTATATACAGTTTACAAATGTTGACTATAAGTGGTGTTTCACTGTGCAGTTATATTAAAGGGGTTGGCCCATCTCAAACCAATGTCTGATCAGTGCTAGTCCCTACCGCACCTATCTCTAGAACAGAGTCCGCAAAGTGAAGGAGAGAGGACTGTGCATTTTCGGATGTCCCTTAGAAATCAATAGGAAGCGCACAGCAAAAGAGAAGCCACAGCTCCATTCACTTCTTTGGGGCTTCTTTGGGGCTGATGGAAATTCCGAGCCAGCGCTTGGCTATTTTTAGCAGTCTTATAGAAATGAATGGAGGGCGGTCATGCATGATCGATTCACTCTCCTTCATTTGCAGGCTCCATTCTAGAGATAGGTGGGGGTCCCAGAGGTGGAACCTGCACCTATCAAACATTGGGGGCATATCCTAACAATATACCACCAATGTGTGAGATCGGTCAACCCCTTTAACCATAAATCAGGAGTTCCTTTCGTTATAAATTGAAAAGTACATACAATTTAATGGGAGCAGGTGTGCAATGTTGGACAGGGCCCTAAACCACCGTGGCACCACCAATTGAGTCAGCTCCATCAAATCCCATGTGTGCTTGTAAGCCACAGTGAAGACATCTTCACAGATCACTGTGCTGCGGAGACTCTAACTAAAGTTCATTGACAAAAAGTGTGAAGGGTCATAGGCATTTGCATTCTGCAAGAGGCAGCAGTTAACCACCGCTGAGATCTGCAGACATGTAGAGAGTACTGATAAAAACTGTGGTGAAGCCAGCAGGTTGGAGTATAGCTCTTTCTGATGCGGGATTCTGGAGGAGACCCAACAGTGACGTGTGGAGGTGTCTTCATTGTGACTTACAAGCTCACACGGGATTTGACGCAGCTGAGTGAGCTACCCGTATTTTTCGCCCTATAAGACGCACTTTTTTTCCCCCAAAAGTAGGGGGGAAATGTGGTGCGTCTTACAGGGCGAATACAAGTGAGCGCTTCCATAAGGTCTGATGGGGGCACATTCTGCTGATCTGAGGTCTGATGGGGGCACATTCTGCTGATCTGTGTCTGATGGAGGCACATTCTGCTGATCTGAGGTCTGGTGGGGGCACAGTGGGCTGATATGGGGCCATAGTGGGCTGATCTGAGGTCTGTTGGGGGTCTGAAATGGAGGGCTGATGGAGCTCTGACATGGAGGGCTGATATGGGGGTCTGATGTGATGTCCTGAAATTTATGGGCAGTCTGATAAGAGGATCTGATGAAAAATATTTTTTTCTTATTTTCCTACTCTAAAACCTAGGTGCGTCTTATGGGCCGGTGCGTCTTATAGGGCGAAAAATACGGTAAGTGGGGCTACTACATGGAGGAAGGACCTGTCCCCAGTTACATGTTTGCTCCTCCTTAATTAATTTGTGCACTTTTGTGCATGTTTGGTGTAAGTTAAGTTTTTTACTCACTTATATCTGTAGAACATTCTTCCTTCTCTGTGAGTGGTCAACAGCTCATCAAGAACCTGCACCTCCCTTACTTCCTCCCCTGCATAGAAAATAGTCCCTCCCATATAGACCTAGAGATACACCTTCTTGACTATCTAGAGAGATATATGCTGTATTTCTATGAATCCAGAAGTAATAATGAATGAATGAAAGGTGTCTGCACTATGAGATTACTACGCTGGCACTGAGGGAAGAGGAAGGGAGCAGGGAAGCTACTGAGCATGTTAGTCCACCTCTGAATGCCTGAGAAGTTGGACCACAAAACTAAAGAACACGTGCAAGACAAAAGCAGGTCGGCACCACACACTTCCACAACCGCAATCCAGCTCAGCGAGGAAGGGGGGCAAATACACGAGCCATGGGCGGATTGGCCATAGACCTTACAGGGAAATTTCCTGGTGGGCCGATGCCCAAGGGGGCCACCTGAGCCCTCACGGCCGGCCAGTGAAAGTTTTTGGGGATGTATTTTGTGCTGCTGGCAGTATTTTATTATGGACTGTGGTATTTGGCTATGTTGGGGTGGTATAATGTGCAGGCAATATGGTATTGCTGGCCCTGCCTTCCATTATTTTGGACCGAAATACAAAACGGGGCCACTTTTAGTATTTTTTTCCAGGGACACTTTAAGTTCCCAGTCAGTCCCAGACACGAGCAGTGCTCAATGGTGAAAAAACATGTCCAATATGAAAAAATAGAAGGAAATATCCACGGCACTCATCCGTCACATAAAGTCCAGTTTATTAAATCTCAGTGCACGATATAGGGAGCATAAAACCTCAGCACCACCAGCCGGCCTACGGCCGTTTCGCATCATGTGACGCTTTCTCAAGGCCTAGTGGAGTAGACGTAAGCACATCTTTTTAACCCCCACGCTACCTTTCTCAGGTTAACCATTTCACTACATGATTCACCACACAAGACAAACATTAAACATAATTCAGAAAAAAAAAAAAATATATATATATATATATATATATATATATACACAGTACAGACCAAAAGTTTGGACACACCTTCTTATTTAAAGAGTTTTCTGTATTTTCATGACTGTGAAAATTGTAGATTCACACTGAAGGCATCAAAACTATGAATTAACACATGTGGAATTATATACTTAACAAAAAAGTGTGAAACAACTGAAAATATGTCTTATATTCTAGGTTCTTCAAAGTAGCCACCTTTTGCTTTGATTACTGCTTTGCACACTCTTGGCATTCTCTTGATGAGCTTCAAGAGGTAGTCACCTGAAATGGTATTCCAACAGTCTTGAAGGAGTTCCCAGAGATGCTTAGCACTTGTTGGCCCTTTTGCCTTCACTCTGCGGTCCAGCTCACCCCAAAGCATCTCGATTGGGTTTAGGTCTGGTGACTGTGGAGGCCAGGTCATCTGGCATAGCACCCCATCACTCTCCTTCTTGGTCAAATAGCCCTTACACAGCCTGGAGGTGTGTTTGGGGTCATTGTCCTGTTGATAAATAAATGATGGTCCAACTAAGCACAAACCAGATGGAATAGCATGCCGCTGCAAGATGCTGTGGTAGCCATGCTGGTTCAGTATGCCTTCGATTTTGAATAAATCCCCAACAGTGTCACCAGCAAAGCACCCCCACACCATCACACCTCCTCCTCCATGCTTCACGGTGGGAACCAGGCATGTAGAGTCCATCCGTTTACCTTTTCTGCGGCACAAAGACACGGTGGTTGGAACCAAAGATCTCAAATTTGCACTCATCAGACCAAAGCACAGATTTCCACTGGTCTAATGTCCATTCCTTGTGTTCTTTAGCCCAAACAAGTCTCTTCTGCTTGTTGCCTGTCCTTAGCAGTGGTTTCCTAGCAGCTATTTTACCATGAAGGCCTGCTGCACACAGTCTCCTCTTAACAGTTGTTGTAGAGATGTGTCTGCTGCTAGAACTCTGTGTGGCATTGACCTGGTCTCTAATCTGAGCTGCTGTTAACCTGTGATTTCTGAGGCTGGTGACTCGGATGAACTTATCCTCCGCAGCAGAGGTGACTCTTGGTCTTCCTTTCCTGGGGCGGTCCTTATGTGAGCCAGTTTCTTTGTAGCGCTTGATGGTTTTTGCGACTGCACTTGGGGACACTTTCAAAGTTTTCCCAATTTTTCAGACTGACTGACCTTCATTTCTTAAAGTAATGATGGCCACTCGTTTTTCTTTACTTATCTGTTTTTTTCTTGCCATAATACAAATTCTAACAGTCTATTCAGTAGGACTATCAGCTGTGTATCCACCTGACTTCTGCCCAACACAACTCATGGCCCCAACTCGATTTATAAGGCAAGAAATCCCACTTATTAAACCTGACAGGGTACACCTGTGAAGTGAAAACCATTTCAGGTGACTACCTCTTGAAGCTTGAAGAAAATGCCAAGAGTGTGCAAAGCAGTAATCAAAGCAAAAGGTGGCTACTTTGAAGAACCTAGAATATAAGACATATTTTCAGTTGTTTCACACTTTTTTGTTAAGTATATAATTCCACATGTGTTAATTCATAGTTTTGATGCCTTCAGTGTGAATCTACAATTTTCATAGTCATGAAAATACAGAAAACTCTTTGAATGAGAAGGTGTGTCCAAACTTTTGGTCTGTACTGTAAATATATATATATACATACAATCCCAATAAATTAGCATATCAAAAATTTATAATAAAAAAAAATATATTTAAAAACCAATTCATTACAAGAAGGAGAAGGTGGACCACAAAATTAAACAGCAGGGGGCGCTACCAGAGAGGAAAATGAAATGTATACAACCAACCGAACAACATGTTTGCTGCATCTATATTGAGATAGTACTTCATTTCAATGTCCTATTTATTATATAGTAATACTTTCATGGTATCACCCTTTCTAGGGCCATAATGGCCAAGGGTTTGCCACGATCTATGCACAGATGTGGCACTGTTTTTGAAAGAAAGCAGCCATGTTTTTGTAATCTGTACAACCAATCCCTTTAAAACCAGTCTGCACCACTGAAATGTAGGTAATAGGAAGACATGTATAGGTGGCTCCTTGACTTAGTAAGTAGCCAAAATCATATGTCCCTAAATATGTATCCTTAATATGTCTAAATGTATGTATAGTATAATACTAAACTACATTATATATAATATTTGGGTCATACTGTTCAGTGTGCCCCGGACGATTAGGGTCCTTTGTCCAGATGCCAAGTCTCTGTCCTAGGTCATACTCTCACCATGCCAAAAGGATATCAAGAATTCCTCATTTCATATGTACAATCGTGCACTTCATACAGTGAATGATCGCTTCAGGGGTGATGCTACAGCACAGATGATTCATATTAGTAGGCATCAAAAACATATGTGCTATGAAATAAATCCATTTTAGATGGTGATGTGGATATCACTTTAATGTTATGATACCAATGCCATGCCTCCTGTGATATTATTACAGTCAATCAATATGTGCATGAGCAGGGTGACCTCTAGTGGCCAGGAAAAGTATAACCCTGTCAAGTAGCGGCCACAAAAGCCTAGCACATACTGAACTGCTCAGTGCTGACATTATAAAGTTCTGCTGCCATCATCCGATCGCCTTATATTTCAGACAGGAGAGCTCTGAGCCCCCGCGGGATGTAACCTAAATTGGACTCTGATTTTATGCATTTAAGATGTTGAATAATGACCTTACTGGGAACTATAAAACATGTATAAAATAGGTAACACTGCACGGTAATTAAGTATGTCTCGCAAAAGTGTCCAAACACACGCTAAGGTTAGGATGATGAGTTTTCTCTTCTGTGACCGCTAATAAAAATTATTTAGAGGCAAAGGCATTTACAGGGCAAGTGGAGCAGCGCTAGAAAATGTAAATTAATAGGATCACAGGCCGGGCTATAAAAATATAATGAGAGCGTTGTACTTGTACAATTCTTCTTCTGGAATTGGCAGTTAAAGTTCACTGTTATTATGTTACCTTTTGTAACTCTGGAAATGATCATCATTCTCCGTTCCTTTTGGTTAATGCTACTGTTACAGTAAATGTAAAATCCTCATGAAACTTCCATCCAGTTGACTTTTTAAAAATCTATTATTTATCCGTGTTCCTTATATAGTGCCAACATAATCCTCGGCGCGGTACCAAGATGATCATCATTCACATCGGTCCCTGAAGCTCATAATCTAATTTTCAAACTTCAGACACATCTATGGCTGGGGCTACACTGCAACCTTGGCCGTAATCGCCCGTCGTGAGACCTACGATCGCTGTGCAGCGCCAGCCTATTTCACGGGAAGCCAATCAATCTATCAGGATGTTTTTGGAGTATAGGACTAAACCGCGAGCACAGAGGAAGCCCACACACAAGAAGAACATAGAAACTCCATGAAGATGTCGCACCTGGTCACATTCAAACTCAGGAACCCAGGAATACAAGGCTTAACATGGCTAACCAGTGAGCCACCCAGCTGGAAAGTTGTTGTTTTTCATATATCCAAGGGGTGCAGAGAATTTTAGTGTGATATGAAATACAGTGTTGTGTATACCATGAATGACCTACATAATGGCCTGCACAATGGCCCCCATTTACTTTTGTGGCTACACCTGAATTCTGCTGGAACTTGCGGTTTGGTGTAATTTGGCGTATCTCATTTTGGACATAAGCCAAAACGAATAATCCACTGGTGCCCAGTCCACTGAGGGAGCGTGGGAAGAGGCATGACTTCACAGAAAAGGGGCATGGTGAAGGATGAACCATTTCGTGCCAAAATTTTTCACAAAATAAGTCAACCAATAGGTGGTATAAAGTCAGGCTAGAGGGTAGGTGCGCCAGATTTATCATCCAGCATCAGCCACTGTGATAAATTTGCCAGATTTTTAGACTGCTTGGTCTTAGGGTGGTGATCTTCAGGCAATGTGAGCACCAATGGTAGAACATTCATTGGGGCTCCTTGCACCAGCCTGATTACACAGATCTATGCATACTAAATGTGGGACAAACGATCTCTAATGCAGTCAGCAGCACATCCCTGATTACATAGGGACATATGCTGCCGATAATTGTGTGCTTTTTCATCGGATGATTAGTTACTCAATTAAAAAAGCCAATTATCGGAAATGAGCATTTGTATTTCTGCTCCTTCTTCTTCGGGCCTGTGGTGCTCCGCTGGGCTCCCTCACTGTAAATATCCAGTTTGACACTGCCGCAACCAGTCACTGGCCGTGGCGGAGAACAGATCCCCTTGCGTCATGTGACCATTTGCAATGACATAATCTGAGCCGATCACCGCCACGGCCAGTGATTGCCAGTGGTAGTGTCATACCGGATGTTTACAGCTCGGGAGCACAGAGGAGTATTGCCAGTCGGGAGTAGAAGCTGCGGGGATCCAGTGCCGGGAAACAGGTAAGTACGCTTCCTTTTACAGGTCCGGCCAAGTGGAAGGTTTGCCAAACCCTCCATTCTTGCACAACCCCTTTAAGTTTACACTAAGTGTTAGACAGGATTAGTAAATCTGCAGCACTGTTCACGTTCAAGTGAAACAAGTTAACGATACAAGCAGTGGCATACATAGAGAAGTAAGGGCCCCATGGCAAGGATCAAACCAGGCCCCCCCACACAGGACAGAAGGGTTTCTGCCTAAACCCTTTTCAATGACCCTTGGGCTATTTTTCCACTGCCTCATTTGCTAAAAGCTGTTCCTTTAGCAGGTAGAGTCCTGACCAAGTTCTCACCCCCAGTAGAAGAGGAGATAATCCCAACTAAGACTGGTCCCCCTCTTGCCCTGGGCCCCATAACAGTCGCATGGTCTGCTGCTATGGTAGTTACGCCCCTAGATACAAGTCAACATTATAATAAATGGTCATGGAATAAGAAAAGTCCATGGCAGCAGTGTCACTGAGCCCTACTGTCAGGTCTCCTGCATGGTTGCTTATGATGGGCCATGTTCCCATTAGGATACAGTCTATCATAATGATATAACAGAATAAAGGACTGTGATATTTTAAGAATAATATTTAAAGGGTTTCTGTCACCAGATCTGGGCATATGTGCAAATGTCACCTGATGCCCAATCTGGTATTAATTTTTCTATTGGTGCCCCCGTTTTTGATAAAAATGATGTTTTATTTTATGCTAATTAGGCTTACTAGGTGCAAGGGGCGGTTACCCTGCACCTAGTAAGCTCCGTTTGCCCACCTGCGGTCACGCCTACCTTGTCTTGATTGACAGGGCCAGGCAGCTTGTTCGATCCTCTGCCGGCCCTGTGCCCGATTCAAATCCCGCGCCGTGTGGAATAAAATCGGCGCAGGCGCAGTGAGCGGCGCTGGCCGCCGGGCTCCCGGCTACCTCACTGCGCCTGCGCCGATGACGTCAGAGTACACGCTGATGTCATCGGCGCAGGCGCAGTGAGGTAGCCGGGAGCCCGGCGGCCAGCGCCGCTCACTGCGCCTGCGCCGATTTTATTCCACACGGCGCAGGCGCGGGATTTGAATCGGGCACAGGGCCGGCAGAGGATCGAACAAGCTGCCTGGCCCTGTCAATCAAGACAAGGTAGGCGTGACCGCAGGTGGGCAAACGGAGCTTACTAGGTGCAGGGTAACCGCCCCTTGCACCTAGTAAGCCTAATTAGCATAAAATAAAACATCATTTTTATCAAAAACGGGGGCACCAATAGAAAAATTAATACCAGATTGGGCATCAGGTGACATTTGCACATTGCAAATGTCATCCTGTTTAATATGCCCAGATCTGGTGACAGAAACCCTTTAAATTCACTTTACGCTGTCCAACTGCCAGACCTCCTTGACCAGTGGAGGTCCTGCACTATGGAAGTGAGGATGAAATGCATCAAAGGAGATGTGCATAAAGGAGCTAGTTGATGTCCAGAAAAGGGGAAGGCAGATTTCTTCAAATGAGAGAAATGTTTAGCAAATGTGGGAATGTACTGGATAGTGGAGAAATGGAAAGAGGTCTTTCTTGGTCCCCCAGGGCACATTGTAAGAACAAGGTTTCTGGGGATTTTAGCAATGTTTGTCCCCTTCAGATGCCAGATAACATCTAAAACTGGCAAAACACATTAGATAAATGTTGGCCAAACCCGCCAATTGCACCAGGACCAGACAACCATCTAATGTTTATGGGACCTCCAACTCTCCTAACAGCAGATGTCGGATGGGAAAGGGTCAGACAGTTTTGTTTCAACTGCTTAATCCTTTTGTTCTCATGGAGATAAGCTTTCTCCCTTCTACCTATTCAGGACACATGCACACTTAGTCAAGTTGAATGGGCATGTTGATGAGAGGAGTAGATTGCGAGAGTTGTCTATGTCTATGGCCAGCCTAAGAGCTCCAGACTGAAGAAGTAACAATGACCGCCACAGTCTCGGACTGGTATGCATGAACCAAAGGAAACCATTCTGAGAGCTTATTAACAATCTCTACAGAACATGTGGAGGTCTTTTACTAACCTCCTAATTTATGCCGTTATCATACTCAATTCTAGTTATTTTTCTCCAAAGAATTGTCCCTAGCAGCAAATGATGGGATCCAAGGTCATCTTCAAAGGAGGTTGTCTTCTGCTACGGCTTTGGAGCCCATTATGTCAGAGCCTGGGCCCACTGGAAGCTTCTTTCATACTGTGATGGGCAAGGCCAACCCTTTGGTCAAAGCAAAGATGTCTCCCTTTACATAAGCAATTGTGTTACCTGAGGCAGCGGCCCTCCCTTCATACCGCGTTTCAATCTCTTTCCACCGAACAGTAACTTTGAATAGATTCTGCAGGAAAACCCTAATGGGACAAGAAAAGGATGTGGGCTGAACATATTGTTACCATACTGCTGAAGATTATGTTGACTCTCTGCCAATATACACAGATAATTGTCAAAAAGATTTACCATAATAGTCGCAATTACAAAGCAAAAAGGGAAATCCTGAAAGATTTACATGACTTGTTGATGGGGTATTGCGCCCACACTAACTTATCTCCAGCGCCTGTCATGTTCCAAAGATGAAGGATTATGAAACGGTCCTGAGAGTTGAGTATAGAAAGACATTCCTCCGAGCAGAAAATGAATTCCGAGACAATCCTTAGAAAATTGTCTTTATTCGTCAGCGTGCTTCCAATAAGCTGTCATTGACTGTGCCAAATGAGAAATAAGTATAATAGAGGCTTCAGTGGAAAATACAAAGAAATGTCTGAAATTTACAAGAGGCAATGCCATTTCTATGGGGCTGAGTTGAAGACAGACCAGATGTTACACTGATAGAAAAAGATCTTTGTCGAAGTTAAAAGGATTCTTCTAAACATTATCCAGTGGTAGAAAAATGTAAGAACTGATGATGGTTCTGAAAGAAGAAATGTGCAGTTCAACATACCAATATCTAATCTATCTATCTTTCCTTATCGTCCTTCAGACAGCACATACACTACTCACAAAAAGTTAGAGATATTTGGCTTTTGGCTGAAATTTATGGAAAACGTAAAAAGTTCACGCTACTGTGAATCATGAAAGTAGAGCATTTAAGGCCTCATTCACACGTCAGTGTTTTGGTCAGGGATTTCCATCAGTGATTTTGAGCCAAAACCAGGTATGGCTCTAAATATAGAACAGGTGCAGATCTTTCCCTTATATCTTATCTCTGTGCAGTCTCCAAGCCTGGTTTTGGCTCACAATCACGGATGGAAATCACTGACCAAAATACTGATGTGTGAATAAGACCTAAGAAGAAGCATGCAATGGTGATTTCCGCATCTCAAACAATCATGTGGCCTTGAGCATCAATTACAGCTCGACAACGAGGCATGATGCTGAAGCATGGCATCCCACTCTTCTTAAAGGGCGGCCCTCAGGTCATTGAGGTTCTGGGATACAGAGTTACGAGCCTCTACTCGGGCGACTCAGCTGTGTTGTTCATGCGAAGGCACAATGACTGGATTAATGATGTCATTCAAGTAGTATAGGCCGGTCACTGTACAATTCACAAAGTGTAGGGCAGTTCTGTATTGACTAAACACACCTGCCCACATTGTAACACCTCCACAACCAAAGGCTCATCTGGTGACAACAGTGGCTGATGCATAGCGCTCTCCTTCACGTCTCCCACATCGTTGGTGGCCATTATTTCTGCTCAGTGTGAACTGACTTTCATCAGTGAACAGCACTGAGGTCAACTGGTCCCTCGTCCAGCGTAGATGCTCCATGCGCCATGTAAGACGATGACTCCTGTGCCTGGTGGTGTGGTCAGGTACCCTTGCAGATCGCCTAGCACGCAGACCACACTGATGTAAACTGTTTGAAATGGTCTGACATGAAACTTGGGTGCCTCTCACCTCCCTTAAATGTGCCTAGAGTTGTGTGGCATTCATAATCTGGTTCTGAAGGGCATTGTTCACAATGAAGCAGTCATCAGTGTGGGATGTGGCCAAAGGATATCGACTTCTATTCCTTTCTGGGACTCTTCCAGTCACTCTCTCTATCTGTTACAACCTGCAAATGACACTTTGTGACACTCTAAGCTCAGTGGCCACTTCCATCTGAGAACATCCAGCTTGAAACCTCGCCATGGAGAGGTACTGTTGATCAATTGTTAAGTGTCGTCTTGGTCTCATGATGTCAAAATGGAAACAGCATGATGAGGAGGACTGTTTAAATCCAATTCTAACTGAACCGGGAAATGTATTGGGCGATTCATGGATCAAACACCTGCTGTGAATTTTGTCGTTAAGGTCCTTGTTAGAGAACAGCAATTTGTGTCAGTTGGACATGTGCATTCATCAGTTTAGAGAAGGTCACATTAAATTCACCTGTAAAGGTTAAAGTGCATTTTAAGTTTATCCTAAAATTTTATCCACAAGCCAAATATCCCTAACTTTTTGTGAGTAGTGTATGTCTGGCAATCTAGTTCAGTTCCCATCCGGCATGAAGTTGAAAACACCAGAGGGGAACTGAAGCCAGAATTGATCCCATAGTTTTCTATGGGATCGTTCTCATACATGCGGCGCATCAGTTGTGATGCCAGATGCCAAACAGCGCTGGACAGAAAAACGTTGCATGCTCAGTGGATAGACGCTGGATCTGTGGTCTGGAGTGCAGTTGTGTCCACCTCCTAGCGTAAAATAGTTGGCCGGACACAACTGATATATGTGAAGGAGGCCTTAGGATAGGAGGAAACATTTAATAGATTCGTATTCGTAGTCTCATATTTACCCCTCCGTTGATGCATCCAACTCTTTGACAAGCACCAACATCTTTCCAGCCAAACAGAAGATATCTTTTGATCTTCTTACTCTCTTGCTGTAACACCGTGTTGTCAGGTCTGGCGGCTGGTTCCTCAGTTTGTGTGTGGCACAATCAACATCTCGACTTTCCTGCTCCTATCTGGCAGGTTAATTTGCTGACAACAGATTTAGGAGAAAAAATGTCCCTGCCGTGATAAATAAACCCTGCGCAATACATTAGCATTTGTTGAATTATTTTGGCCGGAGATTATTTTTCCCAAAAGCTTGATGAATCCGGATCTTCACATGTGCAGGTAATAAATTGAACGTGATGTATATCCTATTTCTTTCTATGGCTTTAGCGCCCTTATTGATGGCCTCCCCCACATCTCTTTCTCCTACAACCTATATTTGGCTCCCGGCCGTTGATCTTGTATTTATTTTACTCATTTCTATTGCCAGATATTCAGAGGGAGCTATTAGGCACGAACTGCATTTATAAAAAGCTGGGATAAATTTCAATCTTAAAAAAAAAAAAAAAAAAAAAAGAAGCAGCATGAAGAAAATGAGGGACTATAAAAATCAAATCAAAGAAAATTGCCTAGAAGATTACTGTATTTTGGAACCATCTGTAAAATTTCCGCTGACGGCGGTTCATGCGAACATCTTGTAATTATGCAATTTAACTCAATTGTCTCTTGACTGGTGAGATAAGAGAAAGACGCAATGATCCCCGGGAACGAGGAACCCCCTTTAGAAATGTCTCGGTAGGGGTCTTCTGCTGTACTGTAGCTTTCAACAATGACTCATGCAGATAGTTGGACGTGATCCATAAAACACATCTTGTACGTATATTTCATCCTGATGGCGGCTCAACTCTGTACATTTTATAAAAGAAACATATTCTACCATAAATGTCAAGGATCTTATGATGTTTTCGCCACTCTACTTGACACTGTGCCCAGGGGTGCACCCAGCCTTTCTGCTGCCTGAGGCGAAAACATCTGAAACGGCGCCATCCCCCCATGCCAATTTTTTAACCTAACCCCTTTGCCACAGTGAAAGCGCTCATTGCCCATGGCCCTTCCGCTGCCCCCCTCTTGCCCCTATCTGGTGCTGCCTCACTTAGCCTCATTGGTGGTGCACCCCTGACCGTGACTTGTAGGACATGAGGACTTGTGTGACCAGCAGTTGGTCGGTCTGTCCATTTCAGACCATCCTTTTCAGTAAATGGGGAAGTCTGATTGAAGCAGACAAGCAGAGTACAAAACAACTGCTAGAGGTATTACCCAATTTCAGTATAATGCAATGTGAGGTGTGCCCTGATGATGTCCGCCAAGGCTTCACGGTCAGCACTGCCAGTTGCTTCTTAGTGGTATGTCAGTTCAATATCTGGAGGCACATCTTTACTTTAGTACCAAGTACATTTGACAGGCATGTGTCTTCAATTTGTGGGCTTACAAAGAAGCCAAACCATACAAAAATCTATAAGAAATTCAAACTGAGATAATCATACAGCAAATGCAGAACTAGAGGAAACAGCAGCAACACAGCACAAACCAAATGTACCATTAAAGGGCATCTGTCAGCAGTTTTGTACCTATGACACTGGCTGACCTGTTACATGTGCACTTGGCAGCTGAAGGCATCTGTGTTGGTCCCATGATCATATGCGTCTACATTGCTGAGAAAAATTATGTTTTAATTGCTGTTACACCTAAAAACTCTGCTCTATCTGTAACTGCTGCGCCCACTGTACAGTGTGGGCCATTTATATTGATACACCTAAATAAAATGTTAATGGTTGGTGATATTAACTTCCTGTTTGTGGCACATTAGTATATGGGAGGGGGGAAACTTTTCAATATGGGTGGTGACCATGGCGGCCATTTTGAAGTCGGTAATTTTGGATCCAACTTTAGCTTTTTCAGTGGGAAGAGGGTCATGTGACACATCAAACTTATTGAGAATTTCACAAAAAAACAATGGTGTGCTTGGTTTTAACATAACTTTATGACTAACTTTCATGAGTTATTTACAAGCTTCTGACCACTTATAAAATGTGTTCAAAGTGCTGCCCATTGTGTTGGATTGTCAATGCAACCCTCTTCTCCCACTCTTCACGCACTGATAGCAACACCGCAGAAGAAATGCTAGCACAGGCTTCCAGTATCCGTAGTTTCAGGTGCTGCACATCTCGTATCTTCACAGCATAGACAATTGCCTTCAGATGACCCCAAAGATAAAAGTCTAAGGGGGTCAGATTGGGAGACCTTGGGGGCCATTCAACTGGCCCACGACGACCAATCCACTTTCCAGGAAACTGTTCATCTAGGAATGCTCAGACCTGACACCCATAATGTGGTGGTGCACCATCTTGCTGGAAAAACTCAGGGAACGTGCCAGCTTCAGTGCATAAAGAGGAAAACACATCATCATGTAGCAGTTGAATGGCCCCCAAGGTCTCTCGATCTGACCCCCTTAGACTTTTATCTTTGGGGTCATCTGAAGGCAATTGTCTATGCTGTGAAGATACGAGATGTGCAGCACCTGAAACTAGGATACTGGAAGCCTGTGCTAGCATTTCTTCTGCGGTGTTGCTATCAGTGTGTGAAGAGTGGGAGAAGAGGGTTGCATTGACAATCCAACACAGTGGGCAGCACTTTGAACACATTTTATAAGTGGTCAGAAACTTGTAAATAACTCATGAAAGAATAAAGTTACGTCAAAACCAAGCACACCATTGTTTTTCTTGTGAAATTCTCGATAAGTTTGATGGGTCACATGACCCTCTTCCCATTGAAAAAACTAAAGTTTGGCCGAATTGTCAAAAAATGGCCGACTTCAAAATGGCCGCCATGGTCACCACCCATCTTGAAAAGTTTCCCCCCTCCCATATACTAATGTGCCACAAACAGGAAGTTAATATCACCAACCATTCCCATTTTATTTTGGTGTATCCATATAAATGGCCCACCCTGTACTTTGATTAATAGGGCCATGCGTGATCACATTTACACTGCCTGGTTCTGTCAATCAAAGTGCAGAGGGGGCGGCAGTTACAGAGAGAGCAGAGCCTCTACGTGTAATGACAACGCCCCCGTTGCTCCTAGCGGCTCATTTGCATATAGTGAAACTTCATTTTTCTCAGCAATGCGGACACATATGAACATCGGACCAACACAGATGTCTTCAGCTGCCAAGTGCACATGTAACACATCATCCAGTGTCATAGGTACAAATCTGCTGACAGATGCCCTTTAAAGAACACCCTTGCCAACAGCGATACAAGGTGTTATGCCTAGGGCATGCATGGTATAGGGATACATCTCTACCTACTGTAGCTAATTGAAAAATAAGCTGTTTTTAGCCAAATATGCTGCACTGTTACATGTCCACTGATTTTGCATGTTAGTTCTCAGTTTACTATCCTGGTCCCCAGTGTCAGGTACTTAACCCCTTCGCGCCCAGCGCCGTACATGTACGGCGCTGGGGCGATGCGGGCACATGACGCCCGCTCGCGGGTGCGGCGGGCGTCATGGCCGGCAAGTCTCTGCTGTTTCTAACAGCAGAGACTTGCTGCTACTTACCGCCATCGGCGGCGTCTTCCTGGTTGATTAGATGCCGTGATCACACGTGATCACGGCATCTAGTTGCGTTTTAACCCGGAAGCATTCGCTTCCGAGTGGTGTACAGGCACCCCGTGTGGCCAATCGGGGTGTCTGTACACCATATGAAAACTGTAATCCTCGCTGGTGAGGATTACAGTTTTCAAAGTGCAATTCTTATTCTGGCCACTAGATGGCAGGCCAGGATAAGAAATGAGCAACTCATGGATTTCTGAGTCTATAAAATCCATAATTGCTTATAAAGAAAAAAAAAAAAGCCACGATATATAAGCCCATATTTGAGCTTTCTAATAGTAAAAAAAATTTTAAAAAAATGTTAAAAAATATATAAAAAATAAAAAAGATGTAAAAGTTCAAATCACCCCCTTTCCGTATAAGTAAAAAATAAATACCTAAATAACAATAAATATAGACATCATGGGTATCACCGTGACCGAAAACGCCCGTACTTTTAAAATATGAAAAAAAAAAATTCCAATACGGCGAATTGTGTGGCGGAAAAAAGCGTCCAAATGGCGATTTGCCGTTTTTTGTCGCTTTTTTTTCTAAAAAAAATTAAATAAAAAGTGATCAAAAAGTCATACATACCCCAGAATGGTATCAATAAAAACTTCAGATCGTCCCGCAAAAAATGAGCCCCCATACAGCTCTGTACACATAAATACCAAAAAGTTATAGGGGTCAAGATTTGACAAGGAAAAAAAAAAAAAAAAGGGCAACTTTCTAATTATTTTATCACTATGAAAACGCAGGAAAAACTATACATATTAGGTATTGCCGGATTCGTACTGACCAGTAGAATGAAAGTAATGGATCAGTTTTAATGCACATCGAACGCTGTGAATAAGAAACCCGTAGAACTGTAGCGGAATAGCGTTTTCTTTGCAATTTCACCTGGTTTGGAATTTTTTTCCCGCTTCCCACTACACCGTATGCAATATTAAATGGTGGCGTTGGAAAGTACAACTTGTCCCGCAAAAAACAAGCCCTCATACAGCTATGTGAACAGAAAAATAAAAGAGTTATGGCTGTTTGAAGGCAGGGAGCGCAAAACGAAAATGCAGAACCGAAAAAAGCTCCGGGGGTGAAGGGTTAAAGGAGTATTTCCATTTCGGCCTTTCATGTCCAAGAGTGGAATACCCAGAGTAAGCTCCAGGTGGGAGTAGATGGAGTTACAAAACATCGGAGCCGTCTGTGCTCCTCTATTTCCATAAATGCCATGGCAATGCATGGGGGCTACTCAAACAGCCTAGCACAGCAAGCTATGGAAACCATGAGTCACCGGACACAACATGGGCTATGCAATTTGAGTAGTTCCCATTCACTGCAGTGGAGTGCAGCTGGCTCAGATGTTTTCCTAACTTCAGCCAACCTTGGCCGGAGCTTACACAGGTTAGCCATATCTTGACCATGAAAGGGCGAGATGAGAATACCCCTTTAAAGAAAAAATTTTATTTTTGGCCCGTTACTAAGTTACACAGTAGAGATAGTAGGGCATGTATTTAAAAAATGCAACGAAGAGTTTCTTCTCCAGCACTCCATAAAAAATATATCCTCTATTGAAAACATGACTAAGTCCGACATGCATAGGCCTTTTTTTACTGGTTTTTTTTTTTTTGCAAGATGTTCTCCATAAAGGATATATTTTTATGGAGTGCTGGAGAAGAAACACTTCATTGCAATTTTGAAATATCACTTCGATGCCTGTGTCCGATCTAGGATCCTGCTCCCTGGACCTGTTGTAAAAGATTCAGTAAAACTTGTATTTCACTCCTTTATATTCCTGCTCATTCTGAGCCTTGAAGTCCAGGAGGCAGTCCTATCAGTGATTGACAATTTCCCTCTATAAGGAGACGGTCCTATCAGTGATTGACAGCCTTCCCTCTATGAGGAGGAGGTCCTATCAGTGATTGACAGCCTTCCCTCTATGAGGAGGAGGTCCTATCAGTGATTGATAGCCTTCCTTCTTTCAGGAGGAGGTCCTATCAGTGACTGACAGTCTTCCCTCTATGCGGAGGTGGTCCTATCAGTGATTGACAGCCTTCCCTCTATGAGGAGGTGGTCCTATCAGTGATTGAAAGCCTTCCCTCTATGAGGATGTGGTCCTATCGGTGACTGACAGCCTTCCCTCTATGAGCAGGCGGTCCTATCAGTGATTGACAGTTTCCCTCTATAAGGAGACGTTCCTATCAGTGATTGACAGCCTTCCCTCTATGAGGAGACGGTCCTATCAGTGACTGACAGCCTTCCCTCTATGAGGAGGCGGTCCTATCAATGATTGACAGCCTTCCCTCTATGAGCAGGCGGTCCTATCAGTGATTGACAGCCTTCCCTCTATGAGGAGGCGGTCCTATCAGTGACTTACAGCCTTCTCTCTATGAGGAGACAGTCCTATCAGTCATTGACAGCCTTCACTGCATGAGAGTACATGACTTCAAAGCCCAGAAGGGGCAGGGCTTTAAATGAATGATATACACGTTGTACTGAATCTTTTCCATAAAGCTATATCAATCTACTCAGCTCCTCCTGATCTATAACATACTGCCTGACATGACAGGTTCCCTTTAAGATCCCAGGACAAGCAGTGAGCGTACCATTATGTATTTAGCTGCTAGTAGGTCAGGTAGTCTGCTTACTGGTGGCTTTATGAGGAACATAGGAGGTTCATCTTAGTCCTCCTCTGACCCACACGACCATCACTGAAACTTACTGAATCTTTACCTTCCTAAGATCTTACTGAACCTTTCGCAGTCTTTATAACAAAAGGAAGATGACTTCTAGAGGACACTTCACCATTTACTGTGCTGCTTCCTAATACCACGTCATTAATGATGAGTGAAGTTATCAAAAATTCAATTTGACTGCTTCTCCTAATTTCACTAAGAAATTCAATTTGTTACAAATTACTTTGTCACGAATCGCATTCCACTGTATGTAATAGGCACAGTGATGAGAAACGGTGATCGCACTGCCCCCCCCCATCCCCCCCATCACTGAACCTTCGGATGCCGTGTTCATCACTGACTGCAGTAAGATTGAGG
Source organism: Rhinella marina (assembly GCA_900303285.1). Classification (NCBI taxonomy): domain Eukaryota; kingdom Metazoa; phylum Chordata; class Amphibia; order Anura; family Bufonidae; genus Rhinella; species Rhinella marina. The sequence goes on from ONZH01016362.1 coordinate 90,407, forward strand.
CCTTTCAGGGGTTAATCAGGGGTAAAAAAAATACATATTCACCTCATCCGTTTGTTCATGGAGAGGCCGTCGCAGCCATCTTGATTGAAGAAACAGCGCAAAATGACTGATGACGTCACCGCGCCCGGCCAGTGTGCTGACTGCAATCAGGATGGCCGTGACGACCTCTCCGCAAGCAAAAGGATGATGTATCTACTTTATAGCAGTGACAAAGAACCTGGTGACCAAGTATAAAGAGTTAAAAAGGACCAGTTTCCACCCCTGACACATCTGTTCTAGTAAATAATTGTATTCTACATGCAATGACAATCCTGGAGCATCTATTCTTATGACTCTGTGTTGTGCCGTTTCTCTATTATTCCTGAACTAGCAGAAGGACCCGGCTTTGCCCGGGTATATTTAATCGATTTCATTTCATGTTTGTGTGTGTCGTTAAAAGATATTGAGAGTGACCTCTACAGTGCCCATCCCTTTAACAGTGACCTCCACAGCAGCCCACCCCTTAACAGAAACATCCACAGCGCCCTCCCCTTTAACTGTGACCTCCACAGCAGCCAGAGTGACCGCTGTCTTCAGCCCAGAAATCCGGACCTCACCGGCCATTCCCCCAAACGTGAAGAAGCGCCCCCAGTTCCCATGAAGCCACACCACTAAACATGAGGCCACGCCCCCTGGCTCTATGAAGACACAGAGGAGAAGCTGTCTGAGCGTGAGCTACTGAAAGGGTGGACATCCCTGTGTCTGTCCAGGCACTGCACCAGACGGAGGACAGGGAGCCAGAAAACCGGACTGTCCTGCCTAAAGCCGGACATCTGGCCACCCTAACATCAGCCTGCCCCTAGGGTGGCCAGAGGTCCAGTTTTAGGCTGGACAGTCTGGCTTTCAGACTCCCTGTCCACTGTCCAGCGCAGGGCCTGGAGAGATACAGGGATGTCCACCCTTTCAGTAGCTCACGCTCAGACAGCTTCTTCTCTGTGTCTTCATGGAACCAGGCTGGGTGGCCTCGTGTTTAGGGGTGTGGCTTCATGGGGACCGGTGGCACGGCTTCACGTTGGGCGGAGGCTGGACAGTCTGGCTTTCAGACATACAGTCCTCTGTCATGCACAGGGCCTGGATGGAAACAGGGATGTCCTTAGGGTGGCCACCGGCTTCATCTCAAAAAGGAGGACATTTTCGGCCACACCCCCAACATGTTAAACCACACCCCAATCTGATAAACCACGCCCCCAATCTGATAAACCACGCCCCCCAATCGGCTCGTACACCGTCACCCATCACACCTCCCCTGGCTCTTACCACACATACACAGGTCAGATGGGGATCTGGCACCCCCACCCCCACCACTTGAAAATTCAAGCCAGCAAGCCTAATTATAAAAATACCACTCTAGTATGGTTAGAATAAAGAGGATTGTTCAGTAATTAAAAATAAAATATGGCAGATGGAAAAGAAATCCACAATTCTCAGCTGTTCCCTCCCTGCCATTGAATGCTTTGGTTATATGGCTGCAGTGGTGACGCCTGTGACACGCTGGACCTTCTGGCATCATTGCTGCTGCCACGTAAACAAAGACTGACAGGCATGTAATGGGCGAGTGTGCACATCTGTCATAGTGCTGGTGATGTGCACACTGATGGGCAGGTGTATGGCATGTGACCACTGCAGCCAGTTCTCAGCATTAGAGCACTGATTGGCTGCAGCAGTAACATACCATATACCGGCAGGTGACACATATCTGGATGGACATTACATTCACCAGCACCAAACATACAAGATGATACAGCACCACTTACCTCTTACATCCAGTGATGTCTTCCTGATGTAGATCTTCTCTTTTCTCATCTTCTCTATTTGGCCCACACCCCCATGACACTTCTTTCAGCTCCATCTTCTCTCTGCCACAAAGACATCATAGATTACCCACTTTTACTGTTATCCTGCTGCTGCCTAAAATACTGCGCCCACTGTGCTCCCCAATGTCCCCAAATACTATACTGTAGATATAACAGTGCCATATAGGTAGGACCCCATATAGTCACCATGCTCCCACTAATAATTCTCTCCTAGAGTGTCCCATTAGTAATAGTGCCCCAATAGTGATAATGCTCCACCAGTATCCCTTTTTAGCAGTAGTGCCCTTCATATTGTACTAATAATAGTAACACCCCCAATAGTACCCCTGGTAGTAGTAATAATTCCCCATAATAGAAACCATTTTCCCATAGTGCCTCCAGTAGTGCTCCCAGAAATAATAAGGACCCGCTGTAATGGTCCTCAAATCATCCCACTGTGCCCCCATCAGACCTCACATCAGCCCACAGGGCCTCCTTCAGACCTCACATCAGCCCACTGTGCCCCCATCAGACCTCAGATCAGCCCACAGGGCCTCCTTCAGACCTCACATCAGCCCACTGTGCCCCCATCAGACCTCAGATCAGCCCACAGTGCCCCCATCAGACCTCAGATCAGCCCACAGGGCCTCCTTCAGACCTCACATCAGCCCACTGTGCCCCCTTCAGACCTCAGATCCGCCCACAGGGCCTCCTTCAGACCTCACATCAGCCCACTGTGCCCCCATCAGACCTCACATCAGCCCACAGTGCCAGCATCAGACCTCAGATCAGCCCACAGTGCCAGCCATCAGACCTCAGATCAGCCTGTAGTGCCCCCTTCAGACCTCAGATCAGCCTGTAGTGCCCCCTTCAGACCTCAGATCAGCCTGTAGTGCCCCCTTCAGACCTCAGATCAGCCTGTAGTGCCCCCTTCAGACCTCAGATCAGCCTGTAGTGCCCCTTCAGACCTCAGATCAGCCTGTAGTGCCCCCTTCAGACCTCAGATCAGCCTGTAGTGCCCCCTTCAGACCTCAGATCAGCCTGTAGTGCCCCCTTCAGACCTCAGATCAGCCTGTAGTGCCCCTTTCAGACCTCAGATCAGCCCCTGTAGTGCCCCTTTCAGACCTCAGATCAGCCTGTAGTGCCCCTTCAGACCTCAGATCAGCCTGTAGTGCCCCCCTTCAGACCTCAGATCAGCCTGTAGTGCCCCCTTCAGACCTCAGATCAGCCTGTAGTGCCCCCTTCAGACCTCAGATCAGCCTGTAGTGCCCCCTTCAGACCTCAGATCAGCCTGTAGTGCCCCCTTCAGACCTCAGATCAGCCTGTAGTGCCCCCTTCAGACCTCAGATCAGCCTGTAGTGCCCCTTCAGACCTCAGATCAGCCTGTAGTGCCCCCTTCAGACTCAGATTAGCCTGTAGTGCCCCCTTCAGACCTCAGATCAGCCTGTAGTGCCCCCTTCAGACCTCAGATCAGCCTGTAGTGCCCCCTTCAGACCTCAGATCAGCCTGTAGTGCCCCCTTCAGACCTCAGATCAGCCTGTAGTGCCCCCTTCAGACCTCAGATCAGCCTGTAGTGCCCCCTTCAGACCTCAGATCAGCCTGTAGTGCCCCCTTCAGACCTCAGATCAGCCTGTAGTGCCCCCTTCAGACCTCAGATCAGCTGTAGTGCCCCCTTCAGACCTCAGATCAGCCTGTAGTGCCCCTTCAGACCTCAGATTAGGGCCCCTTCAGACCTCAGATCAGCCTGTAGTGCCCCCTTCAGACCTCAGATCAGCCTGTAGTGCCCCCTTCAGACCTCAGATCAGCCTGTAGTGTCCCCTTCAGACCTCAGATTAGCCTGTAGTGCCAGCATCAGACCTCAGATTAGCCTGTAGTGCCCCCTTCAGACCTCAGATCAGCCTGTAGTGCCCCCTTCAGACCTCAGATCAGCCTGTAGTGCCCCTTCAGACCTCAGATTAGCCTGTAGTGCCCCCTTCAGACCTCAGACCAGCCTGTAGTGCCCCCCTTCAGACCTCAGATCAGCCTGTAGTGCCCCCTTCAGACCTCAGATCAGCCTGTAGTGCCCCCTTCAGACCTCAGATCAGCCCACTGTGCCCCATAAAAAAAAAAAAAAAATCTTACCTCTCCTGGGCTGCAGCTCCGCTCCGACGCTCTTCTCTCTTCACTGCCCGCGCTGCACTGTCACCTGACTGCGTGCAGCGTCAGGTCAGAGTGCGCGCACTACGTCCTGACGCTGTACCAGTCAGGCGTGTGCAGGCAGCGCAGACAGGAAGACCAGCAATGAAGGTACCGGAGCGCAGGAGCTGAGCGGTGAGTACCAGGACCCAGCTCCTGCGCTCCAGCAATGAGCGCTCATTGCTTCCTGCGCCCCTAAAAAGGAGGACTTCTGGCCGTCCGTCCTGGCCTTTAGCCAGACGGAGGACCAGGAGTCCAAAAACCGGACTGTCCGGCCAAAAACCGGATGGATGGCCACCCTAGATGTCCTTTTGAACAGCTCACTCTCAGACAGCAGCACTGTGCAGTCTGAGCATGAGCTGCAGGGAGAAAGTCACCCTCCTTCCCCTGCAGCTGACAGAAGTTGATTTTTACCTTCATTTTTTCAATCACAGTCAGATGCGAAGTGGAAGAGGCGTGGCCTGGCTGAGTCGGGGGCGTGACTTAGTGGGACCTGGAGGTGGGGCTTTTAAGTCCTTCTTTTGAGGGTGGCCTGAATTACAGGTCGATGCCATAATAATTTAGGAGGAAACACAATGGGTAGCAGTTGAAGAAAACATCTTTTATTACTACTGAACGGTAAATATGTGAAATTTACATTATATGAGGTAATGATTGATGATAAGTTAGTCTAAAACATAAGTTATATTTATGGTAACCGGAATACCCCTTTAACAGCGTCATCCACAGCGCTCTGCCCCTTTAAAGCAGACCTACAGCAGTGAACTGGCTAGATTGTTATGGAAACCTGGTGTGTGTGGAGACTAACTGCCTGTGAGCTTCTATTGGCTGATAAGGGTCATGTGACCAGGCTTCTATTGGCTAATGCATTTTTTGGGATTATCTCAGGAACGGTACGTCCTGGAGAGCTGAGACCCGTTCTAAAACCTTCCCGGACACCTGATGTACCTGTGTGCCGAATTTTGTGATTGTAGCTGCGACGGTGCAGATTCCTTTAGCGGACATACACACATACATACACTCAGCTTTATTTATTAGATGAATTGACAACTGGGTGTTACCTGGTGGGGGGTTGTCAGACACTGTCCAATCAGTCCTGCCGGTATCAGATGGTGCAGGGATACACCCTGGGACAGTAACAACCAGTTGGCAATTTGTTCTTAAAGAAGAACTCCCGCAAAAAATGTATTCCATGTCCTGCTAGAAATGTACATGATGTAATCTGTAGTGAATGTCATTTTCTTACCAGTAGCTGAATTTTTGAGTTATATCATCCTGAAGTTTCTTATCTGTGTCATGTGACTAGGAATTAGACCCACCAACTCACACAGCACCTTATGTGTGGACAGGAAGTCTAATTTTCTACGCATTCCTATGGGAGCCTCACTTTCAGTCTCATAGGAATGAATAGAGCAGTGACTGGCTTTCTGTCCTGGGTCAGCTGGAGGTCAGGGAGTTGGTCACATGACCCAGCTACAATAAGAAGAGAGGTTTTTACTCACAATTACATTCTCTAATAAGAAGATGACATTCACTACAGATTATATCATGCAACAGGTCAGAGAATAAAATTTTTGCGGGACTTCTTCTTTAAATTTAAAGTACGAATAAGGCCAAGTTCACACTTCAGTTATTTGGTCAGTTATTTCCATCAGTTATTGTGAGCCAAAACCAGGTGTGGGTCAAAAACATAGAACAGGAGCAGATCTTTCCCTGATACCTTATCTCTGAGTTGGCTTCACTACTGGGTTTGGCCTCACAGTAACTGATGGAAATAACTGACCAAGTAACTGAAGTGTGAACTTGGCCTAAGAGAGGAAGAGCACAGTGTACAGGTATAAGAATAGGTACTCTACAATTATTACCTGGGGGATGCAAGTGGTTACTAAAACAGACATGTCCGGAGGGGTGACAGGTCCTCTTTAAATACACAGAAGGGAGAGAGACATTACAGAAAAGGGGAATAAGGGGTAGGGAAATATGCCCCAGACCAGAAGCGTCTCATTGGAAAGAGTAGTAAAAATGACTTCTGGTCCACACAAAGAGTCTTTACGTTTCGTGGTGGACTCTGCAGAGACAAGTTCTGCTCAGAAGTCATCCACAACATGCGCTAACATCTGTAAGGATTTTTTGCACCATGTAAATCCTGTTCATTAGCAGTGCACAGCATGAGGTGGACATAAATCCAGGGAAAAAGGAGCTCGCCTATGGACATTCAAAGATTTTCTTCTGCAATCATTTCCCCTAGCTTCAGTTTGTTACCATCATACATGTTTTAACCCCTTTAGAACCTTATGGACCTTTAGGATGGAGCAATTTTTTGCATTCCAAGAGTCCCACAGTTTAGCCGTATGAGGGCTCGGGATGAGTTATATTTTTCAATAAATCATTTTTAACATTTTTATTTTTACGCACAAATAAAATGTTACCTTTATTCTTTGGCGATACCAAAGTTTAGAGTTTATTTTATCTTTTACAACTTTGGCACAATAAATCAAATTTTTTGAAAGAATTTTTGAGAGCCACAGTTTTTTTTTTTACATTTTTTTTGTTTTACCAGTGATGTGTGAGGCATGTTTTGTGATACAAGCTGTAGTTTTTCGGTACCATTATGGTATACATCCCATCCCACTTTCTGATCACTTCTTATTCCACTATATGGGAGTAATTTTACAGTTTTCCTTTTTTTCCCTCAGTGAAATATAATTGACTTTATTTCATGTTTCATAACGATTGTGACAGTAAATTTTCTGTAGATGTTTTTATGCTTTACTACTTTTTGCACACAGAAAAAAAAAAAACTTTTTTTAAAAGAATCTTTTCTTGTGTCGCCATATTCAGCGCCACTCACGATACTAGGGGAGTCCCCGACTGCCATTGGCTGCCCCCCCCCCTCCCCCCCAACACCGGATGTTTTCATCCGCGTGGAGACTAGGAGCGGTGCAGGGAGCAGGGTAATGATATTCCCAGGGAGGGACCCGGGACATTGGGGTGCAGGTCATGATATTGGATAACCCCTTTAGAGCTCATGCACACGGCCGTTGCTCGGCAGTTCCATGCATTGGGGACCGCAATTCACAACATCTGTGCGCCAGCTGCAGAACATGTTCTATTTTTTTGCGGTGCGGAGGCACGGAGAGAAACCCCATAGAAGCACTCCATAGTGCTTTCATAGGGTTCTGTGAAGCCGATCCGCACCGCACCTTCTGAATTGCAGACACATTCATGTGAATGAGTCCGCATCCACGATGAACAAACGGCCGGGGTCCGTATATTGTGGACCTGCTGTTTACAGGCTGCAATACAGGCCCGGCCGGCACACGTGTGTGTGCATGAACCCTTATACTAAAGGTCATCAATATCCTGATACTGCACAACCCCTTAGGCCCCTTTCACACGGGCGAAATTTCCGCACAGGTGCAATGCGTGATGCGAACGCATTGCACCTGCACTGAATCCTGACCCATTCATTTCAATGGGGCTTTTCACATGGGCGATGTTTTTCACGCATCAGTTCGCCGTTGCGTGAAAATAGCAGCATGTTCTATATTCTGCATTTTTCACGCAGCCCTGGCCCCATTGAAGTGAATAGGGCTGCGTGAATAACGCATTGCATCCGCACGCAAGTGATTCACTGATGGTTGCTAAGAGATGTTGTTTGTAAACATTGTTTTTTATCACGCACGTGAAAAACGCATTAAAACGCTTCGCACCTGCGCGGAAAAAACTGAACGAATGTACGCAATCGCAGTCAAAATTGACTGCGATTGCGTGCGGATTGGTGTGGATTTTCCGGAACGCATCCGTACTGAATCCGTGACACCCGTGTGAAAGAGGCCTTAAGGTGCCCAAAATCATTAGATGTAAGTCATCCGGGACCAATCAGCTATCTAATGTGTGGACATTCATCATTTTGTGGAAAAGCTAAATATCCATTACAGCGTTACTACTCTGAATTGTTTCAGAATGAAAATACTGGTATATTTCATCTTCCATAGGCCACTGCATGCTGCTGCTGCCATCTTCTGTACATTGCTGGTATTACAAGGCACTTTCCGCAAAAGCTCTCTTGCCCCGAGTGGACAGTGATTCTATTCTGACCCTCTATATAACATTAAAAAGAGATCGATGTGCATAAAAATATATTAGCTTAGCCTTCATTCCCCTCTCCAAGCCCATGGCTGTAGAATATTTTGCCCCATTACCATTCACTGTACTGGTGCCGAAGTACCAGTGACAGTCCTAGGCTGCTTCCCTCATGAATGCCCTTATGATTTTTCTTTATACAATACACAGACTATATGTCTGTATATAAAAAATCTACCTGTGTGAACATGTCCATTGATATTTAAACTTGGGGCTTGTAGCAGTGGGATGTCACCACTACAGCACCTTGATCCTGGACAACCTGTCAGGTCCTGTAAGGCCTATTAAGCACTGTACCAGAGCCACCGGCCTCTGATCATGTCAGATTCTATGTGGATACGCATCCCCGATTCACCCCTGTGTGCCGGCCATTGAGAACAATAATACTGGAGTCCTCTCCATTATGTGCGCGCTCTGCAGTCCTCTCAATGTATTCCAGGGCTAGTTTGCGGGCGCACGAGGGGTTAACGGGGTGAGTATGGATATACAAATTACTGAGCTGGTACTATTCATGTAGTACTGGAGGGAGGGGGTGGGAGACAGCCTTTAAACCAAGGATTCCCAACTTGCGGCCCTCCAGCTGTTGCTAAACTACAACTCACATCATGCCTAGACAGCCTACAGCTACTAGGGCATGCTGGGATTTGTAGTTTTGCAACAGCTGGAGGGCCGCAGGTGGAGCATCCCTGCTTTAAACCATAATCCCATTTTAAAGTGTAACGCCTCACTGGGCAGTTTGCAGGCTCATTTGCATTTCAAAGTTCGTTTTCTTAAGATTGGAAATGGCAATGACTAAGGGTTCATGCACACGGCCGTTGCCGTATTGCGGCCCACATACTGCGGATCCGCAATACACGGGCACCGGTTGTGTGCACCCAGCATCATCGAATCCCGGAGATGCAGAACGGAGGCACAGATCGGAACACCACGGAAGCACTACAGTGTGCTTCCGAGGTTTCTGGCCGTGCCTCCGCAACGCAAAACAGTAGTGTGCGGACCGTGGGTTGCAGATCGCGGACCCCATTCAAGTGAATGGATCTGCGATCCGAATGCAGCAGCCCCGCTGTCAGTGCCGTGCAATTTGCAGCCCACAGCACTGGCACTGACCGCACACCCTAAAAGAAAGGTACATTTGTGAATAAGGCACAATGTGCTACTATGCAATTCCTTTCCTTAAATGGCGATGATGCAGGTGACAGATTCCCTTTAAATCTCCATGTGGTAAAATGTACAGTCATGGCCAAAAGTTTTGAGAATGATACAAATATTAATTTTTACAAAGTCTACTGCTTCAGTTTTTATAATGGCAATTTGCATATACTCCAGAATGTTATAAAGAGTGATCAGCTTAACAGCAATTACTTGCAAAGTCAATATTTGCCTAGAAAATGAACTTTATCCCCCAAAACACATTTCAACATCATTGCAGCCCTGCCTTAAAAGGACCAGCTAACATCGTTTCAGTGATTGCTCCATTAACACAGGTGTGGGTGTTGATGAGGACAGGGCTGGAGATCAATCTGTCATGATTAAGTAAGAATGACACCACTGGACACTTTAACCCCTTCGCGCCCAGCGCCGTACATGTACGGGTGCGGCGGGCGTCATGGCCGGCAAGTCTCTGCTGTTTCTAACAGCAGAGACTTGCCGCTACTTACCGCCATCGGCGGCGTCTTCCTGGTTGATTAGATGCTGTGATCACACGTGATCACGGCATCTAGTTGCGTTTCAACCCGGAAGCATTCGCTTCCGGGTGGTGTACAGACACCCCGTGTGGCCAATCGGGGTGTCTGTACACCATATGAAAACTGTAATCCCCGCTGGTGAGGATTACAGTTTTCAAAGTGCAATTCTTATTCTGGCCACTAGATGGCAGGCCAGGATAAGAAATGAGCAATCCATGGATTTCTGAGTCTATAAAATCCATAATTGCTCATAAAGAAAAAAAAAAAAGCCACAATATATAAGCCCATATTTGAGCTTTCTAATAGTAAAAAAAAATTTAAAAAAAATGTTAAAAATATATAAAAAATAAAAAAGATGTAAAAGTTCAAATCACCCCCCTTTCCGTATAAGTAAAAAATAAATACCTAAATAACAATAAATATAGACATCATGGGTATCACCGTGACCGAAAACGCCCATACTTTTAAAATATAAAAAAAAAAAATTCCAATACGGCGAATTGTGTGGCGGAAAAAAGCGTCCAAATGGCGATTTGCCGTTTTTTGTCGCTTTTTTTTTCTAAAAAAAATTAAATAAAAAGTGATCAAAAAGTCATACACACCCCAGAATGGTATCAATAAAAACTTCAGATCGTCCCGCAAAAAATGAGCCCCCATACAGCTCCGTACACATAAATACCAAAAAGTTATAGGGGTCAAGATTTGACAAGGAAAAAAAAAAAGGGCAACTTTCTAATTATTTTATCACTATGAAAACGCAGGAAAAACTATACATATTAGGTATTGCCGGATTCGTACTGACCAGTAGAATGAAAGTAATGGATCAGTTTTAATGCACATCGAACGCTGTAAATAATAAACCCGTAGAACTGTAGCGGAATAGCGTTTTCTTTGCAATTTCACCCGGTTTGGAATTTTTTTCCCGCTTCCCACTACACCGTATGCAATATTAAATGGTGACGTTGGAAAGTACAACTTGTCCCGCAAAAAACAAGCCCTCATACAGCTATGTGAACAGAAAAATAAGAGTTATGGCTGTTTGAAGGCAGGGAGCGCAAAACGAAAATGCAGAACCGAAAAAAGCTCCGGGGGTGAAGGGGTTAAAAGGAGTCTGGTGCTTGGCATCATTGTTTCTCTTCTGTTAACCATGGTTATCTCTAAAGAAACACGTGCAGTCATCATTGCACTGCACAAAAATGGCCTAACAGGGAAGAGTATCGCAGCTAGAAAGATTGCACCTCAGTCAACAATCTATCGCATCATCAAGAACTTCAAGGAGAGAGGTTTCATTGTTGCCCAAAAAGGCTCCAGGGCGCCCAAGAAAGACCAGCAAGCGCCAGGACCGTCTCTTAAAAGTGTTCCAGCTGCGGGATCGGGCTACCAGCAGTGCAGAGCTTGCTCAGGAATGGCAGCAGGCAGGTGTGAGTGCATCTGCACGCACTGTGAGGCGGAGACTCTTGGAGCAAGGCCTGGTCTCAAGGAGGGCAGCAAAGAAGCCACTTCTCTCCAGAAAAAACATCAGGGACAGACTGATATTCTGCAAAAGGTACAGGGAGTGGACTGCTGAGGACTGGGGTAAAGTCATTTTCTCTGATGAATCCCTTTTTCGATTGTTTGGGACATCTGGAAAACAGCTTATTCGGAGAAGACGAGGTGAGCGCTACCACCAGTCTTGTCTCATGCCAACTGTAAAGCATCCTGAAACCATTCATGTGTGGGGTTGCTTCTCAGCCAAGGGAATCGGCTCTCTCACAGTCTTGCCTAAAAACACAGCCATGAATAAAGAATGGTACCAGAATGTCCTCCGAGAGCAACTTCTCCCAACCGTCCAAGAGCAGTTTGGCGATCAACAATGCCTTTTCCAGCATGATGGAGCACCTTGCCATAAAGCAAAGGTGACAACTAAATGGCTCAGGGAACAAAACAGAGATTTTGGGTCCATGGCCTGGAAACTCCCCAGATCTTAATCCCATTGAGAACTTGTGGTCAATCATCAAGAGACGGGTGGACAAACAAAAACCTACAAATTCTGACAAAATGCAAGCATTGATTGTGCAAGAATGGACTGCTATCAGTCAGGATTTGGTCCAGAAGTTGATTGAGAGCATGCCAGGGAGAATTGCAGAGGTCCTGAAGAAGAAGGGTCAACACTGCAAATATTGACTTGCTGCATTAACTCATTCTAACTGTCAATATAAGCTTTTGTTACTCATAATATGATTGCAATTATATTTCTGTATGTGATAAAAACATCTGACAAACACACATAAAAACCAGAGGGCAGCAGATCATGTGAAAATACAATATTTGTGTCATTCTCAAAACTTTTGGCCATGACTGTAGGTGGGTCAAATGTCCCGTGCGGGAAAAATCAGGATAAACGAACACAGCTCTAATATTAGAGCAGCAAGCTGTAGTTTTCTTTCTGTCACAATCTCGGACAATAAAAAACGTCCCTACATACAGCAAAAACGCAAGTGTGAAAGTAGCCTTACTGATAATACGGATATGAACGGATCCGGTTGTATTATCTTTAACATAGCCAAGACGGATCCGTCATGAACTCCACTGAAAGTCAATGGGGGACGGATCCGTTTTCTATTGTGTCAGAGAAAACGGATCTGTCCCCATTGACTTGCATTGTGGGTCATGACGGATCCGTTTTGCTCCACATCCCATGACGGAAGGAAAAAACACTCTCCGGTCTGGGAACGCAACCAAACGTAATGGAATGTATTTTGGAGCACTCCGTTCTGTTCAGTTACGTTTGAGACCCTATGACGGAGCTCAATACCGGAAAATATTAACCCTAGTGTGAAAGTAGCCTTAGATTGTCAGCTCCACTGGAAAGTCAGTGATGCTAATGTCTATAAAGTGCTGCGGAATATGTCAGCGCTATATATTTGTGTAAAATAATAAATAAACGCTTGGAATAGATCCCTCTGTGTGTGATGAATCTATAGAATATATGAGGTTCACTTTGTAATCTGAATTAACTCTTTGATGCCCCCTGTATATAACCGTCTCCAGCCAATATCTTTGTATTACCACAGCTGTTATATAGGCACTAAGGGCTCATACTTCCATGATGACAACATAGTCCACAGCGCAGTACACAGCCTGCCATCAGTTTTAGGCTTGTATATACAGATAAGGATGTTATATCTACTCCTATATGTCATTACTAGATGCACTAGTAACCATGGTAACAGACACATAAAAGCCGCGTCCTCCCATTTTCTATCCATAGAATTACATGTGTATTATTACCATCCTCCCCAGGAACCCCGACGTGCGAGGATTACTACTACATTACGCCACGTGATCCGCGCATGCGCTGTTGCTTACGGTAGCTTGACCCCTCCAGCATTCCGTCCGTGGTCTCCTAGCAACAAGCTGCTGCTTGGGACCAAGGTAAATCGGCTCTCCGATGGCTGACGACGACCTGGAGCAGCTCCTGGACGAGGTGGAGAGCAAGTACTGTCACCCGGGGCCACGAGGAGCTGCGGCTGAGGTTGGCAGGAAGGAGGGAGAAAGGTGCGGAGGCCATGATGTGAGGAGGGGGTGATGTGGGAGGATGGGTGAGGTCTGGTGACTGAGGTAAGGGGCCACAGTGTGCCCTCCTGCAACTCCTCCTGGCATTGCTTCTGCTGTACAGACATGGCTCCTGGAGGCTGTGAGCAGCTCTCTTCTATATGTCCTAATGAAAGGGGATACAAGAGGATTGCCCCCCACCCCCCATATTAAACCCCTGCCTATTAAGCTGCCCATACTCATAGGTCATCAGTATCTGATCGGTGACGGTCTGACACCCGGGACCCCTGTAGATCAGCCATTAGAGAAGGTATTGGCGCTCCTGTGACGTCACATTCATTGGTCACATGACCTAGACGCAGCTTAGCCCTATTGAAGCCAAAGGGACTGAGCTGCGATACCAAGCACAACCGCTATACTATGTACAGTTGGTAGGAGAGCAGGTGCCGTCTCATACAGCTGATCGGCGGGGGTCCTGGGTGTCGGACCCCCACTGATCAGATATTGATGACCTATCCTGAGGTCAGGTCATCAGTGGTAAAATCCCCAAAAACCCCTTTAACGACAATGTAATGTGCACGGGGCCTCCTGACTCTCCACTGACAGCTGAAGCTGAAGGAGGTAAGGATCAGGCAGTTAGACTTCAACATGCCTGATCCTTTTGTTCCTGGGAAGGTATGTCGCAGACAGAGGAGTATGTCAACCCTGTTTAGGAGCCATGCAGACGTGTGTATAGGGGAGTGAAGAGATGATCGTACAGCTGACATCATATGGCCAGCTTTAGTTTGCAATGCACACGTTGCAGGGATGCCCAACCTGCGGTCCTCCAGCTGTTGCAAAACTACAACTCCCAGCATGCCTGGGCGGCCTACAGCTATCAGCCTACAGCAGGGCATGGTGGGAGTTGTAGTTTCACCACAGCTGGATTCCCGAAGGTTGCTGATCCCTGCGTTAGAGGATACAAAGGAAGAGAACATGGGCAGAACAGGGCAGATGTTGCCTTACCTGCACACAGTGAGGGTTACGTGCCGTTTTTCCGTGTGGATTCTCGTGCAGGAAAAACGCAGCGTAATACAGAACCAGCAAAGTGTATGAGACTAGGCAACTCTCATATTCATTTTGTTTTGTTTTTTCCCGTGCGGAAATTGATCTGCTGTGCGGATTTAGAAATCTGCAGCATGTCAGGGAAAGGGTGAGATCTGTGGCGAAATCGCATCAGATCCGCGCCAAAAACTGCAAGTAGCACATGTGGTTTTTGGTGCGGGAATCTGTGTGGCATTTCTGTTAGGCTTCATTCACACGACCGTATGTGTTTTGCGGTCCGCAAATTGCGGATCCGCAAAAAAAAACGGATGAAGTTCCGTATGGCATCCGTGTCCGTTTTTTTTGCGGATCCATTGTAACAATGCCTATCCTTGTCAGCACAACGGACAAGAATAGGACATGTTCTATCTTTTTTGCGGAACGGAAATGCGGACATACGGAAACGGAGTACCTTCCGTTTTTTTTTGCGGACCCATTGAAATGAATGGTTCCACATACGGTCCGCAAAAAAACCGGAACGGACATGGAAACAAAATACGGTCGTGTGAATGAAGCCTTAGTAAACCTGCACCCGTGTGAAGGTATCCTTATTAGGGCTCATGCACATGACCGTATGTATTTTACAGTCCGCAAAACACAGATCCGCAAAAAATACGGATGACGTCCGTGTGCATTCCGTATTTTGCGGAACGGAACAGCTGGGCCTCTAATAGAACAGTCCTATCCTTGTCCGTAATGCGGACAATAATAGGACATGTTCTATTTTTTTGCGGAAATGGAACGCACACAGAGTCCTTTCCATTTTTTTGCAGCCCCATTAAAGTGAATGGTTCCACATACAGGCTGCCAAAAAAAAACGGAACAGACAGGGAAACAAAATAAGTTCGTGTGCATGAAACCTTAGTCAGGTTTGAAGCCAAGACACCGGCGCTCACCCCTGAGTCTTCTGTTTGGACGTTGCACCAAAAGCTGCAGGCGTGATACTAGTTTCACGGTACAGTTCAGATATGGCGTAAGCCGTGTGGATTTGCAGGTGAGATTTTAAGAAATGGGTGTGGGTCGTACCTCTATGAGCCCCATGGGTCCTCCATTACATGTAAGTGAACAGCTGCATTTGTGCAGGCATTCTCCATGCTTCTGTATGGAAGCCGCCTCTTACCCGTTCTTCTCTACCACTCTCCTGTAGACTTCCATTATTTCATTAAAGGAGTTGTCTCACTTCAGCAAATAGCATTTATCATGTAGAGAAAGTTACTACAAGGCACTTACTAATGTATTGTGATTGTCCTTATTGTCTCCTTTGCTGGTTGGATTTATTTTTCCATCACATTATACACTGCTCGTTTCCATGGTTACAGACCACCCTGCCATCCATCAGTGGTGGTCGTTCTTGCACACTATAGGAAAAAGCGGCGGCCTCTCTGGTGGCCGGGACCCTGGGAGCATGCATAAGCACGCATGCGCAGCATCTCCCAACCTGTCCACCTCGTATCTGCGCTGCAATGGTGGTCGTAACCCCTGGATACAAGCGGCGTATAACGTGAAGGAAAATGAGTGGTATTTCCTAGATATGCCAACACTGCAGCAATCCCATTGTGTATATATAACATATGCTCTAAAGCAGGGGTGCACAACCTGTGGCCTATGGGCTACATGCGGCCCTCGATACCATTCTGTGTGGCCCCCAACCATCTGGTGACAGACATGTATGTCTATGTCTTGTGGCTGCTCACATGCACTTTTCATGTATTCTCCCAGCAGATGGGAATCCTGGAGGTGTAACCAGACATTTATAATATATACTATAAGTTCAATATGCCATCAGAATAGTATTTCAGTTGCTAATACCCCTTTAAGTTTTATTTTCGGCCCTTGGAATTGGTTCAGGCTGACAATGTGGCCCCCGACCAGAAAACGTTGTGTACCCCTGCTCTAAAGCCTCATAGAGTAATATTTCATCTTGTTGGTTGACATGCCTTGTGTAACCGCCTGAATATCAGATGAACCATGCCTTTCACCAGAGCGGGCTGCAGTTGATTGTATTTTAAAGTTTTATAGGAAACTAGCAGAAGGACCCGGCTTGGCCTGGGTATATTTCATCTATTTCATTTAATGTTTTTGTGTGTCGTTGCAGAGAGAAAGTCAATGCAGCTGACAGAAGTTGATTTTACCTTCATTTTTTCAATCCCCATTGGCTGGGGAGTGGGAGGGGGCGTGACCTAACCGTGTTGGGGGTGTGGTTTAGCTGGAACTTGGGGGGTTGCTTTTAAGTCCTTCTTTTGAGGGTGGCCAGGTCGATGCCATAGTAATTTATGAGGACATGCAATGGGTAGCAGTGGAAGAAAACATCTTTTATTACTACTGAACGGACTTAGTCTGAAATTAGTCTAAAACATTAGTTATATTTCTGGTAACCGGAATACCCCTTTTAACAGTGTCATCCACAGCGCTCTGCCCCTTTAAAGCAGTGAATAGAAATGGCTGGGTTGCTATTTACCTGAGCTCCTCAGCTGGCTGCTAATTACCTGGCTGGGTTGTTATGGAAACCGATATGTATGTGGAGAAGATGGCAGTTGGGATTTGAAGTGTAATGCATCCAGGCTAATGGAGATCATATTTTGGGAATATCTCGGGAACGGTATGTTCTAGAGAGCTGAGACCTGGTCTAAAACCTTTCCGGACACCTGATGTACCTGTGTGCCGAATTTGGTGAAAATCGGTCCAGTAGTTTGGTGGCGCATAGAGAACAGACAGACAGACAGAAACTCATTTTTATAATATTAAGAGATTGTTTATTTTACAGGTCTAAAAATCCAATAGCAATTGCATCCGTGGATGATGAAAACGTGGATGATCTGATTGAAGATATTCTTGATGTTCGCTTCTATGAAGACAAGGTACTTTGTTGTTGCCAAACTCGGCTTTAGTTATGTCTCGGACAGATATGTAAATGATTACAGGTGTGGTCTGATTAGACAATGGTTCTTGCCACAAAGTGCTTCCCACGCTGCCCTATAAAAAGGCTCTCAGAGGCTACTTTTGGGTAGTGTACCTCTTGGTAAGAGATTGTTGACTTTTAGACCCTCCTCCATGACACACTCAGACATTTTGTCTAGTTGACAGACTGAGAGGTAATGCATCATTAGACTTAGAGAAGCGAGATGGTCGTTTCAATGAATTGCCCACCATGTAGGCCGTTCTGACCTAGCTGTTAGGAGGTGCTGGGAGGCACATAGCAGCAGAAAATTTGGTGCCATGGTCCCCATTATGTTTTGTGTCATTAACAGCAAGACACTGTTGCCTTCATTTGCAGTGGTGTCATAAACGAGAAACTTGAATACTACTGACTGGAACCTTAGTAACAAGTCCAGTTCTGTTTGGCATCCAAGGACAGTTTGAGTATGGAGGCCTTGTGGTCAGTGCTTCAATCCTGGCTTTGCTGTGGACACACTGCCCCAACTGCTGGTGTGATGATCTGGGGAGACATCGCATATAACAGCCTGTCACCTCTAGTAGTGATACATGGGGCACTAACAGCTCAGTGATATGTACAGGACATCCTGCAGCCACATGTGTTCCTCTCATGGCAGGGCTGCCAAATAGTATTTTTCAGCAGTATAATTCTCAGCCACACACAGCAAGGGTTTCCCAGGAATGTCTCCTGCAGATTGTAACACTTCCTTGGCCTCCCAATCACAAGATTTATCACCAATCCAGCATTTATGGGACCAGCTGGGACGCCATCTTCAGCAACCTATGAGTGTGCAGAATCTAGAGGCCCAGCTGTAACATCTGTGGGCAAATGTGCCGCAGGATACCATATAGAATCTGCATGCCTCCATGCCCAACTGTATCTTATCCTGTATCCAGGCTAGAGGCCGTATCTCATCTTGTATCCAGGCTAGAGGCCGTATCTCATCTTGTATCCAGGCTAGAGGCCGTATCTCATCTTGTATCCAGGCTAGAGGCCGTATCTCATCTTGTATCCAGGCTAGAGGCTGTATCTCATCTTGTATCCAGGCTAGAGGCCGTATCTCATCTTGTATCCAGGCTAGAGGCCGTATCTCATCTTGTATCCAGGCTAGAGGCCGTATCTCATCTTGTATCCAGGCTAGAGGCTGTATCTCATCTTGTATCCAGGCTAGAGGCCGTATCTCATCTTGTATCCAGGCTAGAGGCCGTATCTCATCTTGTGTCCAGGCTAGAGGCCATATCTCATCTTGTATCCAGGCTAGAGGCCGTATCTCAGCTTGTATCCAGGCTAGAGGCCGTATCTCAGCTTGTATCCAGGCTAGAGGCCGTATCTCAGCTTGTATCCAGGCTAGAGGCCGTATCTCATCTTGTATCCAGGCTAGAGGCCATATCTCATCTTGTATCCAGGCTAGAGGCCATATCTCATCTTGTATCCAGGCTAGAGGCCGTATCTCATCTTGTATCCAGGCTAGAGGCCGTATCTCATCTTGTATCCAGGCTAGAGGCCGTATCTCATCTTGTATCCAGGCTAGAGGCCGTATCTCATCTTGTGTCCAGGCTAGAGGCCATATCTCATCTTGTATCCAGGCTAGAGGCCGTATCTCAGCTTGTATCCAGGCTAGAGGCCGTATCTCAGCTTGTATCCAGGCTAGAGGCCGTATCTCAGCTTGTATCCAGGCTAGAGGCCGTATCTCATCTTGTATCCAGGCTAGAGGCCATATCTCATCTTGTATCCAGGCTAGAGGCTGTATCTCATCTTGTATCCAGGCTAGAGGCCGTATCTCATCTTGTGTCCAGGCTAGAGGCCATATCTCATCTTGTATCCAGGCTAGAGGCCGTATCTCAGCTTGTATCCAGGCTAGAGGCCGTATCTCAGCTTGTATCCAGGCTAGAGGCCGTATCTCAGCTTGTATCCAGGCTAGAGGCCGTATCTCATCTTGTATCCAGGCTAGAGGCGGCCCTTCTGCTGCTTCTTCCTCTACAGATCCTGCAATGTCCACAATTATTGGACATACCACGGTGTATTACTGTATACTGCATGTCTGCCGTCCAGGTTTTATGACCAGACGTGGTGGGGATGGTGACATTTATTTCTTACCTATCTTTCTTTTATTTCTTTATAGAAACAAAATGCAAAGTCCACAAGACAACAATCCTGCAAAACATCCAGAGAACATCCCGGGAAAAAGTGAGTGAACCCTGTACAACAGAGATGTAGTGACCTAAGAATGCATTTACAGCAGCTACAACCTAGTATTACAGATATAAAAAATAACTCCTTGAAGACGCAGAGTCCAAGAAATTCTTTTCATTTCTGCCTCTTCACCTTAAAGGGATATTCCCATCTCACAGGATATGCCATGAATGTCTCATAGATGCAGGTCTCACCTCTAGGACCCACACCTATTTCTAAAACATGGGTTCCCTGACACCCTCTCACCAGAGCAGGTAGTGGCCACATTGCTTCTGTAACTTGCCTGTTTCCATCTCTAGTCCCTGGGACCAGATAGGGGGAGGATGGGGGCAGGGCACTTATCCTGAGATGGGAATACCTAGATGTTATGCTGACCATACACATAAGATAGCCGTTGACTGTCTACTCTGTAACTCCTCTGGTCAAGTAGACATGATGACTAGAAAAGGGAGAGGGGATATGCTGCCTCCTGACACCTGTGGCTGCACTCTTTCTCTCCAGGAAGAACATATTTGGTGAAGCTTTGCCTTGTACGACATGTCTTTGCCCTAGCAGTATAGGGGTCGTCCTGATGGAACAATCCGCTGAGTCGATATTGATGTCGCATTGTGAAGTATCTGTTAGAGGACGGCTGTTTCCTTGGAGGACTTTGCCTCTCAGTGAAGATGTATTGTAGATTTAGATAAAAGTTGCAGTTATGACATTGCTGTGTTGCAGATGCTGTCCAGTCTACCTTGGTGGAAGTACGATTCCCTTCGGCAGGGGGACCAGTCTTACTGAACGGTAAATATCTCGTCCTGCTTACGTTCCCAGTTCTCATGTTATGCAGGCAGCAGAAGATCAATGCTCATGTTATTGACGGCAAAGGGACTTAAACTCCATCATCCTGTGACAGTAAGGGCTCATTCACACGACCGTATGTTTTTTGCGGTCCGCAAAAAATACGGATAACATCCGTGTGCATTCCGTATTTTGTGGAAAGGAACAGCTGGCCCCTAATAGAATGGTATTATTCTTGTCCGTGATGCGGACAATAATAGGACAAGACTCACAATCTTGCGGAACGGAAATACGAACATACGGAAACGGAATGCACATGGTAGACCTTCCGTTTTTTTTTTTTTTTCTTGCGGACCCATTGAAATGAATGGTTCCGCATACGGTCCGCAAAAAAAACGGATGGACACAGAAAGAAAAATACGGTCGTGTGACCGAGCCCTAAGGCATTATTGCGGACCCGCAAATATACGGGGACCGCCCAGCGTGTGTTCCGCGTGCGGCCCCATTGAAAATGCCTATACTTGTCCGTGCGTACGGACAAGTATAGGACATATTCTATCTTTTTATGCGGAGCCGCGGCACGGAGCAGAGGGCGCTGTGGGGAATCGTCATCACTGCGCTCAGGAGGCGCGTGAAGACGTTCTGCCGGCGTCCCTGGAGTATGTGAGTATGTATGTATGTCTGTGTCTTGTTTCAATGTGTGTCGTGTGGGGCCGGAGCGCTGCTCCGGCTCCACACATGTATAGCGTTAGCACGGATCCGTTGGCACCCTTTAGGTGCCGGATCCGTGCTAACGCTAGTGTGAAAGAGGCCTAAGCCATCACTTTATGATTTGTGGTGGTCTGACCTCTAGGACACCCCTGGCCTAACCACTTCTTTTCCCCAGTGGCTGGGCCGGCTGTAGTTCAGATAAAACGTATTTTATTATAGCATATCCATAAAGAGGAAGTTAATTTTATTTAAATTGTAGTTTGCAAAATGTCTGTGATCGGCGATAACTCTGACGTTTAACCCCGCAGATGCCATTGTCAATTGTGACGACAGCATCTGAGGAGGCTTTTCCTGGGAACGCACAGCTCCCAGGTCCTGAACAGCTATCCTGCTCGGCAATCAGAGGAGTGGTAGCCTCAGTCCCTCTGAAGGATCCTAGGCTACCACAGCAATAGTTCCTATGGAGCCCTGTCTCATAGCAACACACTGAATGTCCCATAGGCTGCAGTGGTAATTCACTGAGGTGTAATGGACAAGCGATCTAACGACTGCATGTTCAAGGGGACTTAATATAAGTGAAAAACAATAAAAATGTTAAAAAAAATTATATATATATAAAAATTCAAATCACCCCCTCCTCCTTCCTTTCCCCATAATAAAAAAAAACAATAGCAAGAAGAGATCATATGTATAAATGTATTTATCCTGTATGGTAAACGCCTTAACAGAAAAAAAATCAAAACGGCCAATTTGCCATTTTGATTTTTCGTCACTTCACCAAAAAAAAAAAAAAAATTGAAAAGAAAGTGATCAAAAATGGATGCAAACTCCAAAATGGTATCACTGAAAACAACAGACCCAGCAGACAATGAGCCCCACACAGATCCAGATTTCCTTTTTTTGGGGGGAATTTCTTTCAAGCTTCTCACCATATTGTATGTAATACTAAATCAGGAATCTCAAACTCGTGGCCCTCCAGCTGTTGCAAAACTACAACTCCCAGCATGCCCCAATAGCTGTAGGCTCTCCTGGCATGATGGAAGTTGTAGTTTTACAACAGCTGTAGGGCCACGAGTTTGAGATCTCTGTATTAAAAGTACAACTCGTCCCACAAAAAGCAAGCGCCCATATGGCTATGTGAATGGAAGAGGGCTCATTCACTCAACTGTATCCGTTTTTGCGGTCCGCAAAGCATAGATACCAGCCGTGTGCGCGTTCCGCATTTTTTGGATTGGACTGTTTTTCTCCTGTGTAGAAATGCCTATTCATGTCCGAAATTACGGACAAGTGTAGGATAGGTTCTTTTTTTCTTTGCAGGACTGCATAACAGAAGTACGGATGCGGACAACACACGGAGTTAAAGCGCATTTACACTCCCAGTTCGCAGTCTGCTGCCCAGAAACGATAATTTGGTTTCACCCGATGAACGAGCATTTCGCTCCTTCATCGGGTGATCTGCTGCACCCTTGGGGGGGCAGATTGTCAGGAACGAGCGTTCACAGTAACGTTCGTCTCCGATAATCTGCCAGTTATCAACACTTGCAAACCCATCTTTATAAACGGTGTAATTTGCTTACGAGTAGCTGCAGACCAAGTGGTCAATATGCGCTGCTCGGGATGATCTTCGTTTTCTGTAGTATTGTAAAATGAACAACAGGTGGCGCCATTGATTTGTTAGAAGCCTTTCCTAAGCCACAATAAAGTCATATTGTGGGGGGAGACTCGGAGGAATTTCACACTTTCACTCCAGATTTCTGGCTTTAGGACACTTACACAAAATGTATGCAGCTTTTTACATCTGAGTGGGGAAGTGGGTGTGGTGAGCTATGCTAATGTGTTTCACTTCAGATTTATCACTGAGACTTTTAAAAAGTCGCAGACTTGCTCCAGTACAAGGGTGGCATGGGAAAACTAGAGTCACATTTGTAGACAGAATTGTTAGCGTTAAAGATGCTCCAAATTTAACAAATACGATGTGGCATTTGATAAATTTGGTGCAAAGTATGTCAAAACTGACTCAAGAAAAACAGACTTTAAATATTACCCTCATGATTCCCCCCACGGAGCTCACATCCATTTTGGATCTATTGCTGCTAAGGAAAATGTTTGAAGGATGAAGAGGAGGTTGTTAGTGGTATACAACTGTATAAACCCACGTGCAGCTTCATAGCGACCTCTTAAAGGATATGTTCACACAGCGGATTTTGCCTTTGGTGGTTTCTGTCGCATTTTTTAAAGTCATATGATTTGCAGTGGTTGCACAGTTGAACATTAATGGTCAGTAAGACTCACTGAGCTTGTGTCAGAGCTGCCGTATGTGTTTATCTGCTCTGAGGACAATGACAAAGAAGAAGTGGAAAGCCCCTTTAAATGGCATGGTTGTCAACAGCACCTGTGCCGCCGTGGAAGCCCCCTTGGTCCTGGTCCACATTTTTCCCACAGGCTTAAAGAAGAACTCCCACTAAAAAATTTTATTCTCTGACCTGTTAGAAAGGTGCATGATATAATCTGTAGTGATTGTCATTTTCTTATCAGTGACTGTTTCTGTGAGTAAAAAACCTCTCTTCTTATTGTAGCTGGGTCATGTGACCAACTCCCTGACCTCCAACTGACCCAGGACAGGAAGCCAGTAACTGCTCTATTCATTCCTATGGGAGCCTCACTTTCAGTCCCATAGGAATACATAGAGAATTAGACTTCCTGTCCACACATAAGTCTATGTGTGAGTTGGTGGGTCTAATTCCTAGTCACATGACACAGATAAACTTCAGGATGATATAAGTCAAAAATTCAGACACTGGTAAGAAAATGACATTCACTACAGATTATACCATGTACATTTCTAGCAGGACATGGAATAAAATTTTTGTCGGGAGTTCTTCTTTAATGCATTTGTGCTTCTGCCATTTACATTTGGCCATTTCCCCTTCAATCAGAAAGGCCGCAGTGCATACAATACAGCGGTCTAGATTTACTAAGCTTAGGTCTGTATAACACTGGCTGAGGGTCAGTCAGATCATTGCTAACAAGGCTTCATAGGAACGCTCATAAGCAATAATCTGCCGGGGTAAAAGCGCTGCCGATTACGCGATGAATGCGCCAAACGCTTGTTCATCAGGCAAACGCATATTTTATATAGGCTAAAAAAATCACTGTTTGCCGGCAGCAGATCATCCCGTCTAATCACGCTCTGCTGCCGGCAAACAGTGATTCAGTATGGGGACGAGCGATGGCATTAGTGATCACTCCTCCCCTATACTGTGGGGGAGATTAAGGCATGTACAGTCATGGCCAAAAGTTTTGAGAATGACACAAATATTATATTTTCACATGATCTGCTGCCCTCTGGTTTTTATGTGTGTTTGTCAGATGTTTTTATCACATACAGAAATATAATTGCAATCATATTATGAGTAACAAAAGCTTATATTGACAGTTAGAATGAGTTAATGCAGCAAGTCAATATTTGCAGTGTTGACCCTTCTTCAGGACCTCTGCAATTCTCCCTGGCATGCTCTCAATCAACTTCTGGACCAAATCCTGACTGATAGCAGTCCATTCTTGCACAATCAGTGCTTGCATTTTGTCAGAATTTGTAGGTTTTTGTTTGTCCACCCATCTCTTGATGATTGACCACAAGTTCTCAATGGGATTAAGATCTGGGGAGTTTCCAGGCCATGGACCCAAAATCTCTATGTTTTGTTCCCTGAGCCATTTAGTTATCACCTTTGCTTTATGGCAAGGTGCTCCATCATGCTGGAAAAGGCATTGTTGATCGCCAAACTGCTCTTGGACGGTTGGGAGAAGTTGCTCTCGGAGGACATTCTGGTACCATTCTTTATTCATGGCTGTGTTTTTAGGCAAGACTGTGAGAGAGCCGATTCCCTTGGCTGAGAAGCAACCCCACACATGAATGGTTTCAGGATGCTTTACAGTTGGCATGAGACAAGACTGGTGGTAGCGCTCACCTCGTCTTCTCCGAATAAGCTGTTTTCCAGATGTCCCAAACAATCGGAAAGGGGATTCATCAGAGAAAATGACTTTACCCCAGTCCTCAGCAGTCCACTCCCTGTACCTTTTGCAGAATATCAGTCTGTCCCTGATGTTTTTTCTGGAGAGAAGTGGCTTCTTTGCTGCCCTCCTTGAGACCAGGCCTTGCTCCAAGAGTCTCCGCCTCACAGTGCGTGCAGATGCACTCACACCTGCCTGCTGCCATTCCTGAGCAAGCTCTGCACTGCTGGTAGCCCGATCCCGCAGCTGAAACACTTTTAAGAGACGGTCCTGGCACTTGCTGGTCTTTCTTGGGCGCCCTGGAGCCTTTTTGGCAACAATGGAACCTCTCTCCTTGAAGTTCTTGATGATGCGATAGATTGTTGACTAAGGTGCAATCTTTCTAGCTGCGATACTCTTCCCTGTTAGGCCATTTTTGTGCAGTGCAATGATGACTGCACGTGTTTCTTTAGAGATAACCATGGTTAACAGAAGAGAAACAATGATGCCAAGCACCAGCCTCCTTTTAAAGTGTCCAGTGGTGTCATTCTTACTTAATCATGACAGATTGATCTCCAGCCCTGTCCTCATCAACACCCACACCTGTGTTAATGGAGCAATCACTGAAACAATGTTAGCTGGTCCTTTTAAGGCAGGGCTGCAATGATGTTGAAATGTGTTTTGGGGGATAAAGTTCATTTTCTAGGCAAATATTGACTTTGCAAGTAATTGCTGTTAAGCTGATCACTCTTTATAACATTCTGGAGTATATGCAAATTGCCATTATAAAAACTGAAGCAGTAGACTTTGTAAAAATTAATATTTGTATCATTCTCAAAACTTTTGGCCATGACTGTAAATGCAGCGTTCTCCTCCACTGACGAGCAGGTGATTGCCGAGAAGGAACACTTCCTTCCTAACAATCATAAGGCTCATCTGCCAGTCTAATACAGCCCTTAGCCCGCCTGTCTATACCAGCACCAGATTTATCACAGGGGCTCCGGCTGGAGGATAAACATGGCGCAGGGATGGACACTTTTCTCTGACTCTGCACCAGCTATTGGTTTCACGCCAGAAACATCACGACTTAGGCCCCCTTTCCTTCCACATAAACTCCACCCAGGTTTTTTAAAAAAAGACTCAAGTATACAAACCCCAGTTGCGCCATTTTTGCTCCACTTTTTAGACAGACACATTAGTAAATCTGGGCCATTGCTTTACTTTCTTTTAAAGCTGTAGGTACGGATGTAGCAGAGCACAGATCAGTACGACAAAGTTTTTCCTTTCATTTTCTATATATCTATCTATATATACTAAATCTTAAGCCAGTGTTCGAGATTTAAATTTGCCCCATCAGCAATTTTGCATAGTTGCACCCCACCCCTTCCCCCAGTATTTTAGGGACACGGAGTAACATTTCACTGGATATTTGGGTCAAAATTATGGATATAATAATTTTTAAGATGAAAATATGTAATAGCTTCAGACTTACAAATAACATTTTCTGGGAATTTGAATGCTAATCTGGCAGAGCTCTAAGGCTACGTTCACATCTACACTTCGCTCTCCGTCGCGGGTTCTTTTGAAGCCAAGAAAAGCACAGAATGAATTTATTGCAGTTGTATGTTTGCTGCAATAAATTCCTACAGAGTAAAGAGTTATTACCCTGCCCCGATCACGTCCAACTGGCACAGGGGCACGGCTTCTCATAAAGACCTGTTAGACCTGATTAGAGCAGGTTTTCTGCCTCTGGATGTAAACAAAGGGCATTTCCACTCACCGACAGCAAGCAGAGATCTTGAAAATGGCAAGGAGTTGAAACACAAGTTATATTAAATGTGTTTTCCAGGAATTTACTACTGATGACCTATCCTCAGGATACGTCATCAGTATCTGATCGGTGGGAGTCTGACACCCACCGATCAGCTGTTTGAGAAGGTACCGGCGCTCCCGCTACCTTCTCCCCGCTCACCAAGCACAGCGCCATACGTTATACAGCGGCTGTGCTTGGTTTCGTGCTCATCCCCATTCACTTGAATGGGGCTGAGCCGCTCCTAGGCCACGTGACCGATGAACGTGATGTCACTGACCTAGGAAAAGCTAAGAGAAGGCCACGGCGCTCACGGGAGTGCTACTGCCTTCTCAAACAGCTGATCAGCGGGGGTCCCTGCTGTCGGACCCCCACCAATTAGATACTGATGACCTGTCCTGAGGATACGTCATCAGTAGTAAAATCCTGAAAAACCCCTTTAAGAGAACGAGTTTATCACTGTATGATTACTTCATTAAACTGACTTGGCAGCAATACAGTCATGTCGCTCCCCTTCCCGAGCTCTGCTACCAGTCATCTCACTACATACATGGTGGGTGACAGGGCAGATGATCTGCTGTTTACGACGGTGGCTTTCAGGGTTGAGGAAGAGTCGGGTAGCATATGTCATAGGAGCACCGGTTGGTCTAATACATAATTAAGGGGGGCTATTGTAATACTTTGGGCTCATGCACACAAACGTATTTTTTGTCTGCTTCCATTCCGCATTTTTTGCGGGTCGGATGTGGACCCATTCACTTCAGTGGAGCTGCAAAAGATACGGACAGCACACCGTGTGCTGTCCACATCCTTTTGTCCGTTCCGTTGCATTCACAAAAATCTAGAACATGTCTTCTTCTTGTCCACATTATGGACAAGGATTGGACTGTTCTATAGAGGCCAGGGCGTTCCACTCTGCAAAATGCGGAATGAACACAACGGGTATGCGTGTTTTGCAGATCCGCAATTTACGGACCGCAAAACAACCCTTAGTGCCATACAGATATTGAGGTGGTTCCTGACTTTTAAAGGGGTTGTCTGGGCTCAGAGCTGAACCCGGACATATCCCCTTCTTCCCCCACTCAGCCCCTCTGACATGAGCATCTAAGTTTTACAGACTAGGGCAGCGCCAAAGCCTGCCTATTAGTGCCGGTGACGTCACCGGATTCAGCCAGATCAAGGCGGAGCATTGGAGCATGAAATGCTCATGTCAGAGGGGCTGAGTGGGGGGAAGAAGGGGATATTTTTTGGTTCAGCTCTGAACCTGGACAGCCCCTTTAAAGAAGAACTCCCGCAAAAATTTTTATTCTCTGACGTGTTAGAAAGGTGCATGATATAATCTGTAGTGATTGTCAT
Organism: Rhinella marina; assembly: GCA_900303285.1. Taxonomy (NCBI): domain Eukaryota; kingdom Metazoa; phylum Chordata; class Amphibia; order Anura; family Bufonidae; genus Rhinella; species Rhinella marina. The sequence goes on from ONZH01016362.1 coordinate 118,637, forward strand.
TTTCTTATCAGTGACTGTTTCTGTGAGTAAAAACCTCTCTTCTTATTGTAGCTGGGTCATGTGACCAACTCCCTGACCTCCAACTGACCCAGGACAGAAAGCCAGTAACTGCTCTATTCATTCCTATGGGAGCCTCACTTTCAGTCTCATAGGAATACATAGAGAATTAGACTTCCTGTCCACACATAAGTCTATGTGTGAGTTGGTGGGTCTAATTGCTGGTCACATGACACAGATAAGAAACTTCAGGATGATATAACTCAAAAATTCAGCTACTGGTAAGAAAATGACATTCACTACAGATTACATCATGTACATTTCTAGCAGGACATGGAATAAAATTTTTGTCGGGAGTTCTTCTTTAACTTGCCCCTCAGTTGCAGTCTCAGCTTATTCATTATTGCATATATGTCAGTTTCAGTCCGGCCGGTTGTTTCGGCCAGGCCAGCTGGCGTGCATGTGCACCTCGGGGCACGGTCCGGCACTATTTGAAACCCGGCGTCAAAACTGATGTGTCAGATGGCATGAACAATCTCATATTCTATGGGATCTATAAACTATGACGGACACCAGAGGCGCCTGAAGGACCCCATTGATTTACGGTTCAGTCTATTAGGTCTCCGTCATGGTGAGCTGTTTTTTCCAGCATTTTGACATGAGCCTCCCACGTAGATGTGAACGTAGTCTCAGCTGGTCATCATTTTGTATGGGTGAGTATTACATGAAAGGAGCCTTTTAAATAAGTCAGCTTTGTACTTCTTAAGGCCCCCGAGAATACAGTTTGTTCCTTCTTCTTCCCGTCCTCCAGAGCCTGTAACCAGCTGCGCTGTACCACCTGCGATTTTAGCATTGTGACATTTGAAGACTACAAATGGGATGCATCCTGCGACTACCTCTTCTTCAGGTACATTTACAAGATTGCTGCACTTAAGCTAAGTGTAACCTAACAATCCGAGACGTTCTGAACGTATCCTCTCAGTACCAGGCAGGCGGCACTAAGCACACGAACCTGTATATTCTACATATTCTGAAATGACCAAGATGCCGGTGAACAATATCTCTCCACCCAGGGAAGCAACAGGGATTTAATAGCTACACAATTATCTCTTCCTTTATGTTAAACCACTATTACATTGTGTTTAAGTACTTGGCGTTCCCTTAGAGTGATTGTCGGCAATGAGAGAAACTTCTCCAGGGAGAGACAACTTCTGGTCGGACTGGAAAGACTAGATTAAAATTTTGCTAAAATGCAGGAAATCATCATTGGTTGTGAAAGGGATAGTGTCAGAGAAAACGGATCCGTCCCATTGACTTGCATTGGAGGTCATGACAGATCCGTCTTGCTCTGCATCCCAGGACAAAAGCAAACTACAACATGCTGCGGTTTGCTCTCCGGTATGAGAATTGAACGCATTTTGGAGCACAGTTCAGTTACGTTTTGTCCCCATTGACAATGAATGTGGGCAAAACGGAAGTGTTTGTTTCCGGTATTGAGCCCCTATGATGGATCTCAATACCGGAAAATATTAACACTAGTGTGAAAGTAGCCTAAGTTTGGTTATGGCAAACCAACACTTGTATCAACTCACTCTCTTAATTCATCCCTTAAAGGGTTATTCCATATTAAAGGGAGTCTTTCGCCTAATCTGAGCGTTATAGACTACTCAGATCAAGCTACTCCTTTATTATAGATGTCCCTCGCTGATATCTCAGAAAAAAATACTTTTATAACTTACACAAATTAGTTTGTGCAAGTGCCTGGAAGCGGCGATGGAGATTATTGCAGATGGAGCCCAGGGCCCCCCGGGCGATTTGCACTCCAAACCCCTCCTATTCCACTGCCCCGGCTCGCTCTCGATTTATTATAATTACGTCCTCCCCGTCACAAATGCAGCGCTTGCGCCGCTCATCCTGTGCCCAGCCGGATTGTGAAGAACGGACTGGCGCATGCGCACTAAAAGCCCTTGCACCTCTGCCCATAGTGGGCAGAGCAGTGCGCAGGCGCCGGGCACAGGATGAACGGCGCAAGCGCTGGATTTGTGACGAGGAGGACGTAATTATATGTATCCTTCCTTTAAACAAGGTATCCTGTATCCACTGGATAAATGTCTGATCAGGATCAGAACTGCTGTCCCCCCCCTGCTGAATGGAGGGTATTCCAGTTTGCACACTGGCACTCCATTCATCTCTATGGGACTGCCAGAGATAGCTGAGTACAGGGCTTGGCGATATACGGCGCTCCCATGGAAATGAATGGAACGGCGGTGCACATTTCCGACCAGCTGCTCCGTCCATTTCAGGGGAGCTCCAAAGGGTACAGGGCTCTTATTCTTGTGATCCTACTGCTGGGACCCTTACCAAGTCCACAGAATAGGGGATAACTTGTTATAACCGGAATACCCCTTTAACCCCCTCACGCCCAGCGCCGTACATGTACGGCGCAACGGGACGTGACTTAACGCCCAGCGCCGTACAGGTACGGCGCGCTGATCGGGCGGGTGCAGGAGCTGCGCCCGCCCGATCAGCAGCGGGGGTCCGGCAGTGTCCAGGTGCCGGACCCCTCGGGAATGCGCCAGTATCGGTGAAAACACCGATGCCGGCGCATTAACCCTTCATGTGCCGCGGTCAGCGCTGACCGCGGCACATGAGGTGTGCGCATAAAAGTAAAATGACATTTATAAAATGATGCCAACATAAAGTAGACATATGGGGAATGTAAAATAATAACTATTTTTGGAGGTATTACTATGTATTTTGAAAGTAGAGAAATTGAAATTTGGAAATTTTTCCAAATTTTTGGTAAATTTGGTATTTTTTAAAAAATAAAAATGAAATATTTTGCCAAAAATTTACTACTGTCGTGAAGCACAATATGTGACGAGAAAACAATCTCAGAATGGCCTGGATAAGTAAAAGCGTTCCAAAGTTATTACCACATAAAGTGACACAAAAACCCTTTTCAGTGCAAGAGTGAGATCTGCAGAAAATCCACATGAAATCTGCGCCAAACCCACAAGTAAGGATGAGCGATGCAAGATCCGGAGTCGCTTTGCTCCAAAATTTGTTGTATTGCTGTATGGAGATCCGTCTCTGTACAGCATTAAAATGTATGCGAGACTTCGCTGAATAACTTCGGCATTTCATTATTAAACTTGAAATCCATTTTAAAACGGGTATCCGAAGTCACCTTCGGTACTGATTGGTACCTCTGTACCGAAGCTGACCAAGTTTTAAAATGGGTTAAAAATCAAATCCCGAAGTTATTCATAGGAGTCCCGCGAGACTTCGGTGATAAATTACTTTGCGTCGCCGGACCACATACATTTTATAAGGAATTTTGAAGCGAAGCTCGATTCGCACTACCCACAAGTATGCATGCAGGTTTTGGGGCAGAAATACACAGAAATCCGCACAAAAAAGTGACAATTTTCAGTTTCACAACCCGCACCCATGTGTAGATAGCCTTGATGTGCTCAGTACAGATGTTACTTCCCTTCTCCCGCTCCTCTTGGCTGCTGACAGATTGCACGGCTCAGCAGGGGGCAGTATTGAGTAATAGAGAGCTCCTCAGAGGGTAAGAATAACTTCATGTCAGGAACAGAGAAGTAAGGGCCCCATAGCGAGGATCAAACCAGGCCCCCACGTAGGACAGAAGGGTTTCTGCCTAAACCCCTTTCATTGACCCTTGGGCCATTTTTCCACTGCCTCATTTACTAAAAGTTGTTCCTTTAGAGGGTAAAGTACTGACCAAGTTTTCACCTCCAGTAGAAGAGGAGATAATAACAACTAAGACTGGGGCCCCCTCTTGCCCTGGGCCCCATAGCAGTCGCATGGTCTGCCGCTATGGTAGTTACGCCCCTGGTCAGGACTCCCTCCTGATATGAATACCTGGGTAAGCTTATCTGGTACAATACGTCACTTCTATTATGTGAACCTTTGTGTCTCCTCATTCTGCTGTTGTGTTACTCGCTCTTCATTTCATTTGCATGGGATCTAATATGACAGGTGATCCTTTAACCCTTTGTGCTTTACAGGAACAGTATGCCAGAGCACAGCAAACTACAGACCAAGATGATAAGGAAGAAGGGAGCCCGAGCCTATGCCTGCCAGTGCAGCTGGAGGTCTGTCCAGCAACTCACCGATCTCTCCACAGAGCCGCAGCTGCGGTGGGTTTGTGGGAAGCATTCAGACTGAGGACCGGCTGGACCGTACTACTGTACTGATGCACGAGGAGGTACGGAGAGCTTTAGGTATTATACATTCCCCTGTAAAGGGGTCAATAACTCAGGACAACGCCTCCATAGACTCCAATGGGCTACACAGATATCGAAGAGAACTTGCAGGAATGACTACGAAGAGTGTCTCTCACCTTCAAGAATGTCCTTTTCATTTCTCCTGCAGCCATGACAGCTGAATGCTGGGAGGTCAGCAGCCGGCACCCCTGTGTTCAGCTTAGGGGTTGTACTGGGTGTATAACATGACATTTTGTAAGTTTGAAGTAAAAGGATTAGCATAAGCTCCTGGTTCTTTGGAAGAAACTGAACGAGTTGTCAGCGCCTCATAGGAAACTGAACAAAGCGTTCCTAAATATGGCACCAGTCGTATGTCTGCCTGCATATGGGCTATATTTCTGCCAAGCATCAATTATCCCCTATCACCCATATGGCTGTATCCCACATACAGTGGTGGGACAGCTGATTAGTAGGAAAATATAACATTAAGATAAGAAATGAATGACATATCTGAAGCTTCATGTACTTTCCAGCTCCATGGTGCAGATTCACTTCTTTGGCGCCCTGCGGTGTTTATGTATGCCTCCGATTTCCTTCTGAATCAGACAGAAAAAGAGATTGTGCCCTGCCCCATCCGTTACCATATTATAGAGGTTTGAGGTACTGCCTGTAGGGGGGATGATCTCGCACATGAAGCGCCTATGGATCCATCCTGCAGAACCAAGAGGACCTGTTCAGTGGGGTAAATCACATCTTTTCATCTGAAGTATAAATCTGGAATCCCGACTTATACCTCCAACGTAGGCTCTAAACGTGATGCGAACAGAGCAATAATAGGATTGTTCCATCTCAGCATATCGTAGCTGAGATGGGAATAGCCACAGCAAATGCCGTCTGGGGGGGGCTGGAATTACAAAAGCATCTGATATAGTGGTAAATGGGAGATACGCTGGTTCTGTAAGGGCTCGTTCACATCAGCGTTCAGCCCTTCCGTTCTCCTGCTCCGTTATAGGAGGAGGAGAACGGAAAGGACGGATTCAGGACATAATTGAGCTGAACGGAGCCTAAGGGACCCCATAGACTATAATGGGGTCCGTTAGGTTTCCGCTCAGAGGAGAATTTTTGAAGCGGAGACAGAAGTCCTGCATGCACAGCTTTTGTCTCCGTTCCAAAAATCATCTTCTGAGCGGAAACCTAACGGACCCCATTATAGTGGGGTCCGTAGGCTCCGTTCAACTCAATTATGTCCTGAATCCGTCCTTTCCGTTCTCCTCCTCCTATAATGGAGCAGGAAAACGGAAGGGCTGAACGGTGATGTGAACGAGCCCTAACTCAGAAATTACAGAAACGTCATAGCTTGCTGTGCAATGCTGTTTGCAGAGCACCAGCCACGCGGCCATTTCCGTATCTCCACCTTGCTGTGGTTATTCCCATCTCAGCCCTTTTACGGTGGCCATAAGCATTTAGATAAGGGATGGCCAACCTGCGGCTCTCCAGCTGTTGCAAAACTACAACTCCCAGCATGCCCACACTGCCTACAGCTATCTGCCTACAGCAGGCCATGGCGGGAGTTGTAGTTTTACAGAGGCTGGCCATCCCTAATTTAGATGAATGATGGGTAATTTCAGACCGGATTGGCCGACCATCTAGTGTGTACGGTGTTGTCCGAGCTCTACCCTAAAGGCAGATGTAGGGAAAAAGAAGGGTCAGGATTTCAGCAAGGTGATCCTTTGTATCTCAAGGATGATACATTGCTTCAAATGGAGTCTATTCCCCCCTCACTAGTGATAGCACACGCATACTCTGCTCACATGTCCTGGGGGTTGTGAAGAATAGCTGTTGGGTGTTGGCTATCTAACATCACCATTGGGCATAAAATCAAAGTGCCTTATGACTTGGAAAGACTCCGTTCTCCTTATGGGAGGCCTGAGCAGAATTCTCACAAAATCTGTTAATAACAGCAAAACCTGTATTACCAGTGAATCTGTGCAGGATTTCTTAGCCGCACCAGTAATTCCTTTATCTCTATCATTGCTCATTAAATTCTCCCTGTGATTCTGCTCTTTGTAAGAAACAATGAGAAAGATAAAAGATATTTCCTGATCTCCAAACGACACAATCATGTATAGCTCTGTTCAGTTTTCGCTCCTGCCAAGTGTTTTATTTCTACAGCGTTCAGTCGTGTGGATTAAATGACCAAAGACATCAATGTTATCTAAGAATGTATTTTATGTGAAATAAACATTATATAAAACCGCTTCATTTCTGCTCATTTATTAACATCTACAGCAGGGGTAGGCAACCTCCGGCACTCCAGCTGTTGTGAAACTACAACTCCCAGCATGCATACTTGCTCTGCTCTTCTCAGAACTTGCATAGAAATGAACGGAGCATGCTGGGAATTGTAGTTTCACAACAGCTGGAGTGCCGGAGGTTGCTGACCCCTGGTCTATAGGAATGTATGATAATCATCTGTAAAGTTAGGCTCTGTTCACAAGAGCATCAATGTATTCCACCTGTAAGGAAGCCATGACAGCTATACAAGATCCATCTTAACCCAATGGATCTCATTGACTGTAATGGGATCCAACCTTTATTTAAGTCTGCAAGATCAGTGCTTCAGATGACACTTCTTACTGCCAAAAGGCCAAAGGAATCTCTCAATCGTAGTAACTTGTCAACTATTCTTACTGAGTGTTTCACAGCAGTCGTACCACTTAGGGCTCATGCACACGACCGTATGTATTTTGGGGTTTTTTTTTGCTGACCCATTGAAATAAATGGTTCCGCATATGGTCCGCAAAAAAAACAACAGATACAGAAAGAAAATACATTTGTGTGCATGAGCCCTTAGGCAAAGAAAGATTGCAATGGGTGTCCTCCTCCTACTTTAAGATATATCATTTCTGATCTTCAGGTAATTTACTATACAATCAGAAAATATGCACTATTTTCGATATATTAGAGGCAGGGTTATTAGATTCACAAGAAATAAAAATGGGATACCAATAGGATATATGTTGCAGATGGTTTGGGATATGAGATTGTTGGGTATTGGGGGGACACACTCTCACAAAGAGAAAAAGGAAATATACATGTGGGCCAAGCCAAATGGAGGGTGTGAACCAGGGGCGTAGCTATAGGGGGTGCAGAGGTATCAGTCGCCACCGGGCCCAGGAGCCTGAGGGGGCCCAAAGACCCTTGTGCCGCATAAGAAGACACACAAAGCACTGAGGGAAGGGGGGCCCAAGCTGAACTCTTGCACCAGGGCCCATGAGCCGTTAGCTACGCCCCTGGTGTGAACACGGTATAATGTGCAGCAACTATAGGGAGGAAATATGAAAACTTTTGAGGAACTGAGGGGGGAATTTAGTTTCCGTAAAAAAGCCCAGTATTACTACTTACAGTGTTATTATGTGATGATTCCACTTTTGATGGATCTGGGATTTAGGAAGGTAACACACCCTATGTTAGAGACTGTTCAAAAAAGGATTTAAAAAATACTGTCCAGATTATATAAGATCTGACATAATCTGATAGCTCAGGAATATAGTGTGCAAAGTTTTGAAAGATGGGAAGGGAGTATTGATGAATCCGACTGAGGAGAAGTGGAAGGAGTCTCTGAAAACTATATAAGAACACTAAGTAACATTTCACAGCTTTTTATTATTCATATAGTATATTATACCTCAAAATGTGAAATAAAGTTCAGGGTTGGAAGGTTGCACGTTGTCCAAGATGTAAAATCATAAATGCCATGGTATGGTAAAAAAAATCTGATGGGTTAGATGTAAAAAAGATGACATCATCAAGTTTTTATTAATAAGGAAATCATGTAAACTCTGTAGGTGCTGAGATACCTCCATCCCTAGAGGGGTTAGAAAAGAGAGAGATTTATGGAAAAACTGCAGATTGTACTTTAAGGCCCCTTTCACACTAGCGTTTTATAATTCCGGTATTGAGTTCCGTCATAGGGGCTCAATAACAGAATAAAACGCTTCAGTTTTGTCCCCATTCATTGTCAATGGGGGCAAAACTGAACTGAAGACAACGGAATGCTCCTAAAGCATTCCGTTCCGTCTTCAGACCGGAGAGCAAACTGCAGCATGCTGTGTTTTCTCTCCGGTCCAGGCATCCGCACCAAGACGGATCTGTCATGACCCCCAATGAAAGTCAATAGGGACGGATGAGTTTGGTGTGACACAATGGTGAATGGATCCGTCTTCCATTGACTTTCAATGGAGTTCATGACGGATCCGTCACCTGCACACACACATACATACACATAAACATACACAGACATATACACATACAAATACACACACATACTTACATGCTCCCCGGCAGGTCTCCAGAGCGCAGGAGGAACAGGACGGCACGCACAGATGATGATTCCACCAGGCGCCCAGCAGAGGGCGCTGTGGGGAATCATCTGTGCGCGCCGTCCTGCTCCTGCTGCGCTCTGGAGACCTTGCCGGGATCATGTAAGTGTGTATTTGTCTGTGTATATGTGTGTGTGTGTCTATGTGTATGTACTGTGTGACGTGTGGGGCCGGAGCGCGGTTCCAGCTCCACACATGTCCTTGCGGCAGCCCGGATCCGGCAGCACCCTTCACCTGCCGGATCCGGGCTGCCGCTAGTGTGAAAGTAGCCTAAGTTTATAGCAAACTGCACCCCCCAGTAGAAGACAGTAGTAAGTATAGATTTAGTATCCTTGGGTATAGGGTCAGTACTCCAAAACAGGGCTGTCCATAGGGGCAAACAGCTCAGACTCCTAGGTGGGCCTTCATTAGTACCAAGGCAGAACCTACTGTTGTCACTGAACACTATTGTTTGCCATTTTGCCCGCATCAGATTTTGGGCTGATGCATATGTATATTTGTGTCCATTCCATTTTTTTGCAGCCCCTATGTAGAACCAAAACGGAAATGACTGTGTGCATTCTGTGTCCGTATGTCCTTTTCAACGCAAGGTTGAGATCTGCGGAAAATCTGCATCAAATATGCACCAAAAACAAAAGCGGTTTTTGGTGCGGTGCGGATTATCTGTGGTTTTTGGGTTTTTTTTAACCCCTCTCCCTTGTGTAGCCTGAAGGACATGATGCCGGTTTTCTCCAATGACCCTGAGAGACTTCTGTCTTCTCAGAAGTGTTAGTGTACAGAAACCACAGGACCTCATGACTGGATATTGTCTAGAATGAAGAAGGGGCCTTTGTTGCCCATCAGTCCATGATGTGACCAGTCTGCAAATTTAGAAAACCTGAACGCTAAGTGACAATCATCCACTGCAGCCAAGTATTAGTATGATGACCTTTCAGAATTCATCTGCCTACAAAGGACATGATTGCAGATGCATTGACATTCATTACTTAGGCCTAAATTGGGGATTCCCTTCCAGTGGACACAATACCTGTTGGCGAGCAGAATGAAACAACTAATGTGGATGTGAATGCAGACATCATTCACACTTGCAAAAGTATCATTGCCAGTTTAGTTGTTCATATTGTTACCAACTAGAACAATAGGAAACTCCATTGACGTCTACCACCTAACGCAAAATAATAATAAGATTTCTCTGGATGAAAAGGCTTGTTCAGACAAGCACATTAAAGGGGTTATCCAAAGTATAAAACATGCCCCAAGGCCTGGGCCCCTCATATAGATTATACATACCCCGCTCCCTGGCACCCGTGTCGTTCCTGATCCCCGCACGGCCGCCATTGCATCTTCCTGTCACGCGGATCAAAACATCTGGCGAAAGTTGGAGCAACCAAAAGCAGGCCGAGACAGGGACGAGCCTCCGTAGCATTGTGGTTTATGCTAGGGAGGCTTGTCCCCATCAGGGCCCTTGTATTGGCTGCTCCCCCGTCGTCGGATGTTTTGATCCTCGCGACTGGGAGATTCAGCGGCGGCCGTGCAGGGATCAGGAGCAACGTGGTTATGGGAGAGAGGGGTAAGTATAATCTATATGAGGGGCCAGGGCATTCGGGGGCATGTTTTATACTTTCACGTTGGGGTGTTGTTTTTTTTGTTTTTTTTTTACTGGGTACCTATATATGGAGAGTAAGCTATGCTGATGCTGCAGGAATTTTTCTTTTTTTTGAAACACCCCTCGGTTGCCCCGAAATTTTGGCGCCATACATGTTAATGCAGAGCATCGGTACAGTGAGGAGGAGACCTCAGCTTTTCTCAGTCGGCGTCTCCTTCTCCGTGGCTGTGACGGTGTCCAATTGCAGCGGAACACTCCACAGCCAGGGAGAAGGAGAGTTGTTCTCGTGGGATTTGGTAAATCTCAAGAGAACAGGCTATGTAAGCAAGTACTATACTCTCTTACATAGCCTGTTCTCGTGAGATTTACCAAACTTCGGGGGATCACAGCGGGACAACCGAGGGGTGTTTTAAAAAAAGAATAAATGCCTGCAGCATCGGCTCTCCATATACAGGTACTCAATTTCTCAATTTTAAAAAAAACGTAAAAGGTCCTCTTTAAATGCACCCGTATTATAGACCGCTGTCCTGGCCTAGTCGTGGACCAACTGACCTGAACTCACAGCATTATTGGGATCTATGATGCTCTGAGTTCAGCAGACCTGCAATCGGGTCAGGACACACATCATAACCTGATCCCTTTAGCCGTCTGGTCTTTTACTCAATTGACCCTGCTTGATTTGCTAAATTTTTGTTTTGCTATTTTCAGTATGAGCCATGGGTTGGAGCTATTTAAGGCCTCATTCAGAAGACCTCATGTACACAGACAGCGCACAGATGTTATCCTTGTGCTGTCCGCATCCATGTGATCACAAATTATAGAACATGTCATATTCTTGTTCATTTTGCGGACAATTATAGCCATTTGTACTGATGGGAGGGAGAAAATTTCAGAATTCACACAGCTGGTATCCTTACTTTGCGGATCTGCGGTTTGCAAACCACAAAATGGATGTGCATGAGACACAGCATGTCCGAGAGTCCTCATCTTTATGAGTTCCTGGCTCCCTTACCCCCTCCACCTGCCATCTTTTTACCAATTACAGTCGGAGGCAGTGAGTGGGAGAGCCGGGACCTATTGGATTTGGGGACTGCCTGCATGTGCTGTGCATTGGCGCTGTTCAATGTAGATTTTAGCAAAATGGTTCAGTCAATTGTGACCCAGTGTTTTGCTAAGGGGACCTGTCAGTCCGTCAGCAGTCTATGCTGCCCTTAGGGACAAAGTCCTTTTTGAAATATTATTTTGATAAGAATTCAGTTAAATTCATAAGAATTCAGTTTATGAGCTATCCAAAGATTTTCACTGAGAAGAGGACAGAGCAGCCTGCAGTATATGTGAGAACCTGCAGGCTGCAGAGTAAAAAAAAATAAATAAAGTTCTATTTTTTTTTAATACAGACCAATTGGGAAAATATATTTAGCCCAAAATAAGTAGAATGCAATAATGAAAAACGTCCCCAAAGCGTTTACTTAAAAGCTTCACTTTCAACTCTGTTTACCAGTTGACATATAGAACACAATGAATTACGTATCCTATACATAACCTAGGTTACAGCCTGCATCTTTACTGGTCTATGGGTTACTGGTCTGGAGAAACAGACTCCATGAGGGTGGTATGATTTCCAATAGTGGGACCCGTTCTCACAGTCCAACATGGCGCTGAGTACATGTGACAGACGTGAAAGAGTCTGTAGACGTCGTGGAGAACGTTATGCTGCCTGCAACATATTTCAGCATGACCAGTTTGGCAGTGGGTCAGCAATGGTCTGGGTAGGCATTTCCTTGAAGGGTCGTATAAACCTCCACATAATAGTTAATGGTTCTCTAACTGCTGATAGCTATGGATGAAATTCTCAGAGGCATTGTCAGACCTTACGCTGGCACAGTTGGCACTGGGTTTCTCCTGGTGCGGGAGAATCCAAAGCCACATGAGGACACAGTGTGTAGGCTGTTTCTGCATTGATGCCACTGAGTGACCCTCATGCTCCCCAGGCCTAATCACATTTGTATTACTGCATCAGACCCCACAGACTGTCCAGGGACCTACTGATGCCCTAGGAGATATCCCACCATCTGCCGTCCAATCAGGAGCATGCTCAGATTTTCTTGGGAGGTCAGTCATACAGGCATGTGGGGGCCATACACACTACTGAGTCACATTATGAATTGCACAATTTATATCAGTAAAGATGTTCAAATCCAGTGAGTGATTTAAGTGTTCCCTTAAATTTTTGAGAAGTGTATAAAATTTTATATATATAACAGTTAAAAATAAGGAAAAAAAACACCGCCCACACCAACACAAACTGTCGCCATATCTGCCACATTCACTCTACACCATACATATAATGTGTCAAAACAACTGAAACAAAATAGGGGACGCATTCTAAAAATGTATTTTACTGTGAATTTGCAAATTTTAATACATTTAAATAAAGAAACAATATTTATACACATTACTCGTAATATAATGTTAAAAAAAATATTGCTATTAAATATATATATACAAGGGGTCATTTATTACGTCTAAAACGCCAATCTTAATAAGCCTCTCCATAACTTTGGTGCATTCAGCGCCAGTTCTAAATGTAAGACAGCTTACTTGAACTAAAACAGGCATAGAAAATGATGAATGAGACGGGCCTTCCAGCCTGTCTTCTTCCCCGTCTACACCACGCCCACTTCTTTAGACCTGGCGCGAGCGGGGAAAAGTCGCAGATTGTGGCGCAAATAACCTTTGCGCTGCAATCTGTGCCAGAAATACGCCTAATATAGATGTATTTCTGGATAGTTAATGACCCCCACAATTGCTACAAAGTGTTCATTTAGGACTAAAACACTCTGGCTATCAAGCCTAGGTCTACATGTCATGGATGATCACAATGTTGCATCTATGATTGTCAATGCAGTCACAATGCCGCAACTGCAACACACCAGGTGCAAAAATCCAACGTTGTTAGATGTTTGGTTGCAGGCCTCAAGTTGCACTCAATATTGCTATGTCAGACCACAGTACAGTTTGTGTGTGACTGCGAGTTCTTGCAACGTTTCTGAGATTTGGCTGTGTTTTGTTGGCGCTAAAACTTTTTGTAATGAAAAGTGCAGCACAACCAAAGATCTCTGTGTAGCATTGAAGCCTCACAACGTGGAAGCGCTGGTGACGCAGCATGGCTATTTTACAGCTATGACTGGCTGGGTCTACGTGACATCTTCAGCAGTGACAAATGTTGTGTAGAAGAGCAGACTCTAACTTAAAGGGGTTATCCCATGAATAATGGAAAAAATGGAAATCAGACATCATATAGTACATGACAATCTCTTTCTAACAAAGCTAGAACCAGCCCTGTACCTCACATGGATCCAGAGATCTCCACATTCCTTGCTCTGCTAGATTTATAACAAGCTGGCAGTTCAAGGGGTGTGTCTTCTCTGCTGGAGCTCAGGGGGCGTGTCTCAGCTCTCCCTATCACAGCTCAGGAGGCGGTTGAAGGATGAAACTGAGGATGTGCGGCCATCTCAGTGAGCAGGTTAAAGAAATAAGAAAAAGAGCAAACAGCAGGTGGCGCTATACAGATAAATTTTATTGAATAACTCAGTGGCTATGCAAAATTTTTAATTACATTCAATTACAAAAGTATTCAGATCCAGGTGCTGGCTTGAAAATTGTAGAATATTTTTCGTGTGACTACCCCTTTAATGAAAGTCAATGGGGTTACAGTTCAGCTCACGAGTCCCCAGGACCACAGGGCACTGCTGGATTTTTGCCATTCTGGGGTTGCAGTCACAGCAACTTCCAAGTCTGACTATGATCCCATTGAGTCTCCTTATCTTTTGAGGCTGCTCTGCTACACACCCATCTTCGTTTGCACAATGGCCTCGTGGCAAAAGTCGCCACATAGTCCCAGCCTTACAGCCAAATCACAACCGGAAGCTGCAGACACGTCGCACAAATGCTTCTTGTTGCGCAACGTTTCTGAACCTTGCTGTCATGCAACATATCTCAGTGTAGCCCTAGCGTAGTCAGCTAAGTGCAAAAAAAGAAGCTTCATTTACATGTATATTATATATCCCTGGATAGATGCACATGTCCTAGATGTCCTTGAGGTTCTAAAACCTCTTATTTCCATATTATTTCATCTCGGCCATTTATGGCATATCTCAAGTATGCATGCTCAGCTTTTTTCAAACCTCCATAGAAGTGAATAGAGAGCTGATCATATGCAGCCGCCCCTCAAGTCACAGCAGCCATGAGACGGGGTGATAGAGGTGGTCCAAGATGGGAATACCCCTTTAACTTTCAGTTTTGATTATCTAAGGCTGGTTTCACGTTACTAGTCATTAGTCTCCATATTGTTCCCCATACTGATAATGTGCAGCCACTGTTGCAGTCACTGAAGTGTGCAAATCTTCACTCATGTGTGACCCACTTCCTTTATTACCTAATAGCAGAGGATGTAGTAATGAGATATAAAGACATATTCTCAGCATCTTTCACCTGCTAGGCAGTTATATTTGCTACTAGTAGAAGGACCCGGCTACTTCACACGGGTATATTTCATCTATTTAATTTAATATTTGTGTGTGTCATTAAAGATATTGACAGTATCCCCCATAACAGTGACCTCTACAGCACCTACCCCCTTAACACTTACCCCACAGTGCCCCACCTCCTTAAATGTGACCTACACAGCAGCCCACCCCCTTAACTTTGACTTTCACAGTAGTCCGCCCCTTTAACAGTGACCTTCACAGCACCTCGACCTCTTAACTGTGACCTCCACAGCGGGGCATTATTGTCCTTAATTGACAGTATATAAAACCCCACAGAATTAGTATACACTTAAGGTCATGTGAGTTACATTAGCCTCTACAACAACATTGGCTAAGTGTCGCAATAGAAATCATATTACATAACTCATACATAAGTTGTCTTATACTAAGAATGTCCGTCGTTGCCTATAGCAACCAATCAGAGCTCATATTAATGACCTGTAGCAAAATAGAAGCTGAGCTGTGATTGGTTGCTACATGCAACCTGATGAATATCCAGGCTAACTGCCACAACAGACAATGGCTCCTGGAGTTTGGCGGTTAGATTACTAAGCGTACTTTTTAGAAAATAATTGGTAAGCGTAGGGTGAAAATTTCAACTGAAAACATATTCTATGACGTTCCCCCGAGTCACAGGAGACGGCTGTGCAAAATTTTGTGATTGTACTGTACATACATACACTAAGCTTTATATATTAGTTAAGGGGGCTTTACAAATGTAACATTTCCACATGTGTTCATGAAATACCTCAGTATTGCAGTTCACAATGACCTGAAACACACCTGGCATAATGCCATGAGACATTTCTGGGCCCCTTACAGTATAAATATTAGGGCCCTCTGTATGCATGTCACAGATGCTGGTTAGTTCCCTGCAGAACAAAGAATTGCACTGTGAGAATCCAACATGCCCAATCCTTCTTTCTCCCAATGCATAGGACAGGGGAGAAAACTAGATTGTACCTGATCATAGAGCAGTTTTGTTGACAGTTATCTATGTGTCCATTTAGACTGTCAGCTCTGATGGGCAAGGACCTCCCTCCTGTAGACTGTGGGCTGTTAAGGGCAGGGATCTTCTCCTCTGAAGGGCAGGGACCATTTCCTGTAAATGTCAGCTGTTATGGGGATGGGCTTTTCTCTTGTAGATTGTAAGCTCTTATGGACAAGGACCTCTCTCCTGTAGATTGTCAGCTTTGATGGGTAGGGATCTCTCTCCTGTAGATTGTAAGCTCTTATGGACAGGATCCTTTCTTCTGTAGAGTGTAAGCTCTATGGATAAGATCCTCTCTCCTGTAGATGGGCAGGGTCCTATTTCTTATGGGCAGGGTCCTATTTCCTGTAGATTGTAAGCTCTTTTGGGCAGGGTCCTCTTCCTGTAGATTGTAAGCTCTTTTGGGCAGGGGTCCTCTTTCCTGTAGATTGTAAGCTCTTTGGACAGGGTCTCTTTCCTGTAGACTGTAAGCTCTTTTGGGCAGGGTCCTCTTTCCTGTAGACTGTAAGCTCTTTTGGGCAGGGTCCTCTTTCCTGTAGACTGTAAGCTCTTTTGGGCAGGGTCCTCTTTCCTGTAGACTGTAAGCTCTTTTGGGCAGGGTCCTTTCCTGTAGAGTGTAAGCTCTTATGGATAAGATCCTCTCTCCTGTAGATTGTAAGTTCTTATGGGCAGGGTCCTCTTTCCTGTAGATTGTAAGCTCTTTTGGCAGGGTCCTCTTCCTGTAGATTGTAAGCTCTTTTGGGCAGGGTCCTCTTTCCTGTAAATTGTAAGCTCTTTTAGGCAGGGTCCTCTTTCCTGTAGATTGTAAGCTCTTTTGGGCAGGGGCCTCTTTCCTGTAGATTGTAAGCTCTGTTGGGCAGGGTCCTCTTTCCTGTAGATTGTAAGCCCTTATGGGCAGGATCTTCTCTCCTGACGATTGTAAGTGCTTTTGGGCAGGGACCTCTCTCCTGTAGATTATAAGCTCTTACAGGGAGAGTCCTCTCTTCTGTAGCATGTAAGCTGTTTTAGGCAAGGACCTCTCTCCTGTAGATAGTAAGTTGTAATAGGCAGGGTCCACTCTTCTGTAGAGTGTAAGCTCTTACAGGGAGGGTCCTCTTTCCTGTAGATAGTAAGTTGTTATGGGCAGGAACCTTTCTCCTGTACATTGTAAGCTCTTACAGGGAGGGTCCTCTCTACTGTAGAATATTAAGTGTTCTCATCCATCGGTGCTTGCACTGCTCATATATCGGGCAGTATAACTCAGTGCTCATTTAGTGCTCTGTCCACTTTGAACTTTGCCCTGCATATTGAAGCTCTGTGTCCACCAACTATGCAGGGAAGAACAATTAAGGGAATAAAGCAGTAAATTAGGACTGCGGTCACTTCATGCTCAGGATCTGTTGGGGGTCCCCGAGGTCAGACCCTCACCGATCAGTTAGGGATGGCTAAACTGAGGCTCTCCAGCTGTTGCAAAACTACAACTCCCAGCATGCCCAGACTGCCTACAGCTAGGAGTTGCAGTTTTACAGCAGCTGGAAGGTTGGCCATCCCTGGCATATATCAAAGTGATTTGCCCTCACTTTATAAGATGGGAATACCCATCTTTTATTGCGTATTCTACAGGTAATGGCAGAAACCAAGAGTACTTTCTCTGTGCTGCCATATGGAATGACACGGTCCCAAAGTTATAAAAAGTTATATCTTGAGTAAAAACAACGCGTTTCAGAAGATAATTTACTCATTCATCAGGTAATTTCATGCATCTTAATATTCTGGTGATCCTGAGACAAGACCTATTCGAGGACAAGAGCAGCAGCCCTGCCTATTAAGTTGTGACTCAACCCAAGGTGAGCGCAATACTTACATTTACCGTACTCTGCAACAGTTTGCACCAGATGGTATTTCGCACAAGTTGCGGCCTCCATATGTTCTTTACTCTTTTTCATATTAAGTATCCTGGGAAGAAAAAAATAAAGGTGTTAAATGATTAGTGGGTGGCTGACTGCAGGACAGGTGAGGAAGGGGTTACAAGGCACCGAATACTAGTGAAAACAGAAGAACACTGTCCTTTTTTTAAAATGTAACCGGATCCGCACTGCAGTACCAATCAAACTCCTTGAAGAGGTAAGAATTTCAATCTTCAGTACAAAGCAGCTGCTACCCCCAGGTTTATGCTCCAGTTCCCCGATCTCCACCTTCAATCTCCGCTGCTTCGAGAATCACAATCAATCGGTGGTGATGTTTATCCTCTGTGCGGTGGTCACCTGCTGTAGCCCTTAATCAATGGTGAAGCCACATAGTGAAGATCCACTTCAACAGGTTACACAAGACACTTTAATTTTCTCACAAGATAAAAGCTTTTAAAACAGCGTATAAAATTATTTCCAAACTTGCCCGACCTGGGTTTCGCTCCGCTTTATCAGGGGCAATATTGATTGTATGTTTCTTGCCCCTGATGAAGCAGAGCAAAACCCAAGTGGAAT
Source organism: Rhinella marina (assembly GCA_900303285.1). NCBI lineage: Eukaryota > Metazoa > Chordata > Amphibia > Anura > Bufonidae > Rhinella > Rhinella marina. The sequence goes on from ONZH01016362.1 coordinate 136,860, forward strand.
TAAGGGGTTAAATATGGGAACACTGAATAGCTGTAGTCAGGAAGTGGAGGAAAGTGGTTATTTTCAAACAGCAAGTATAGGTGCGGCTCAGCTATTATTGTAGATCCGTATGTGGCCCCCTCCCCTGCTAGACCGCGTTATGTATGGGCAGCCTAAGGGTCCTTTCACACGTCTGTAGTTTTGGGTCCACATCTGTTCAGCAATTTTGTGGAACAGGTGCAGACCCATTCATTTAAAAAAAGATAGAACATGTCCTATTCTTGCCAGCAATCGCGCACAGGAATAGGCATTTCTATCATAGGACCAGCCATGTGCAGTCCGCAAATTATGGAACACACATGGGCCGGTATCCGTGTTTTGTGGATCCTCAATTTGAGGACCGCAAAATGATTACGGACATCTGAATGGAAAGGCATATTCCAGGTATTAACTGTTGATGACCTATCCTTAGGTTAGGTCACCAATATCAGATAGGCGGGGTCTGACTCCTGGCGGATCAGTTGTTTCCTGGAGCCGTGGCACCACAACCACACAGGTCTGTACAGTGTCGTGGTTGGGCGGTGGAGTATGTCTGCTAAAGGACTGCAAACTAAAGATGACCAAACATATGAAGCAACTATCAGCCTAACGCTTTTTGGGCCGACTGCTATCTCTCCTGATTCTTTCATATAGGTGCCTGATGTTATAGCTACTGGTACACAAAATTCACCCGGCATGTACAAATCTGAGGAATCTCTATATGAAAGACAGGGACGGACTGGGAACCTAAAGTGGCCCTGGAAAAAATACTAAAAGTGCCTCCATGTTGCAGGAGGGTCCAAATTGATGGAAGGCAGAGCCAGCAATACCATATTGTGGCACATTATGCCACCCCAACAGAGCCAAATACCACAGTCCATCACAAAATACTGCCGGCTGCACAAAATACATCCTCAAAAACTGCCACTGGCCGGCTGTGAGGAGGACTCAGGCAGCCCCCTGGGCATCGGCCCACCGGGAAATTTTCCCTGTAAGGTCTATGGCCAATCCGGCCCTGATGAAAGACCATAAATGGGACACCTCAATGGTGCAGTCAGTTCTATTGCTTCTTTTAGCAATGATTTTCATTTGTTCAGCCAAGGGTTACAAACAATCAGAAACCAGACTAGTTCCCCAATTTTGAGTTTGACTTAATGCATGACTGGCTATTTTGATGCACTGCACTTCCTTAACTCTGTCTGTCACTGGGTTCCTCATAGTGAAATAATTTAGATTCTGTGACTGTTCAAATTGTCGTATGGCGGTGTATTTCGAGTTCATCAGCCTTTCTTTCCTGCGTTTATGGACGGTACAAGTTGATCCTGCAGGGAAAAACTACGGCTAGCCAGACATTTGATCAGATAAATGGCTACATGCAATACGTGGACAGCTTTACTGTTTAAGAGTGCTTCTCTGACATGGTTCATATAGGGAGGTCTTCGGGTGGGCGACCCTGGTAGATTATTTAACAAACTACCCAATTTATTATTAATACAGGGTGGGCCATTTATATGGATACACCTAAATAAAATGGTCGTCGGGGGCCAGTTGAATGGCCCACAAGGTCTCCCGATCTGACCCCCTTAGACTTTTATCTTTGGGTCATCTGAAGGCAATTGTCCTATGCTGTGAAGATACAAGATGTGCAGCACCTGAAACTACGGATACTGGAAGCCTGTGCTAGCATTTCTTCTTGCGGTGTTGCTATCAGTGTGTGAAGAGTGGGAGAAGAGGGTTGCATTGCCAATCCAACACAATGGGCAGCACTTTGAACACATTTTATAAGTGGTCAGAAACTTGTAAATAACTCATGAAAGAATAAAATTACGTTAAAACCAAGCACGCCATTGTTTTTCTTGTGAAATTCTCCAATAAGTTTGATGTGTCACATGACCTGTTTCCCATTGAAAAAACTAAGGTTTGGATCCAAAATGGTCGACTTCAAAATGGCCCGCCATGGTCACCACCATCTTGAAAAGTTTCCCCCCCTCCCATATACTAATGTGCCCACAAACCAGGAAGTTTAATATCCCCAGCCATTCCCATTTTATTTAGGTGTATCCATATAAATGGCCCACCCTGTAGATGCATCTGGTGCCCGAGAAGACTTCTAGGCACAGAAGCCCACCAGTATCCGCTTTACTCAAGGACCTACCTACTCAAAGTAGCTACAGGGACCCCCATAATAAATCATCTTAAGCATCTTGCTGCTGCCTGCCATTGTGGTAGCAGGTAGTGTTTTGCTTGTAGCTTTTACAGTGGTCCCTTAGAATAAATTTTACTGTTGGGTCCTAGGCACCGCCAGTCCGACACTGCTCATTGGCAATATGGCCATTGTCCGGCCTTGCCCCTATTGCGGCCGGCAAACAGCGGATCCGCAACATACGGGCACCAGCTGGATTAACACTGTATCACGGATTCGGACCCATTCACTTGAAGGGGTCCGCAATCTGGAAGGTGTGGTACGGAACGGAGGCACGGAAGCAATATGGAGTGCCTCCACACTGCAAAATAAAAAAATTGTTCTAGTTTTTTTTTTGCGGTGCGGACGGGTCACGGACCCATTCAAGTTGAATGGGTCTGCATCCATGTGCGGCAACCGCATGGATGGTGCCCGTGCATTAGGGACTGCAAATTGTGGCCCCCAATGCACGGAATGGCCGGCACACGTTTGTGTGGATGAGGCCTAAGCATGGGTTTAAAGGGCATCTGTCAGATTTGTACCTATGACACTGGCTGACCTGTTACGTGTGCAGCTGAAGGCATCTGTGTTGGTCCCATGTTCATATATGCCCACATTGCTGAGAATAATTCTGTTTTAATATATGCAAATGAGCATCAAGGAGAAATGGGGGCGTTGCCATTACACCTAGAGGCTCTGCTCTGTCTGTAACTGCTGTGTCCTCTGCACTCTGATGATTGATAGGGCCAGGCAGTGAAAACATCATGCCCCTGAAGAAGAAGAAGATGCAATCCAGGGTCAGGCCACTGCAAAGTGTGCTGCCGTTTTGATGAGAATTATTTTTTTTTTTTAAATTAATTTAAGCGAGCATTTTTTTTTATTATTTATGTGCGTATAGTATATTAATACCTTTTACTCCAACACCTGCAGTTTCTTACTATGTTTAGTGTTTCCGTCTGCAGTCTTTGAGATGCGAGGATCTTCCATTCACTGACTGCATTTTGAGATCTTTGAGCAGCAAGTTTGAATGCAAATGGCTGAAAGAAGATGGGTTGTTCACACTAAGGGTCCATTCACCCGACTGTATTTTAGGGCCCACGTCTTTTCTGCAGTTTTGTGGCTCGGATGCAGACCCATTCATTTCAATAAGGGGCCGCAAAAGATCCGCATCTGTAGTTTCTGTTTCACAGCCCTGCAGAAAAGATACAGCATGTCCTATTCTTGTCAGCGGATAAGAATAGGCATTTCTATCATAGGGCTGGCCGTGTGCATTCCGGAACGCACACGGCCGGTACCCGTGTTTTGAGGATCTGCAGAACATTTACGGTTGTGTGAATGAACACTAATGTGTATAGAGCACAGTGGGATGAAATAGTGGTGCCGTCTTCTTCAAGTGATCTGGAAGAACATTTCTCCACCCTCCTGTCCGTTCCCCTGGTATGCAGACTTAAGCAAAAAAACATTTTAATTTACAAAGAACTAATAAAAAAAATCGCCCTCCACATCACCCACTTTATCTGACTGTCGAAGTAAGTGGAATAGGTGCTTCATTAATATGGCACTCATTCTGAGCGCCATATTTCTCAATGTAATTACGCTATCCAACTGGCAAGAATGCATTGATAAATCAGCTTCCCTTCAGTTACAAAACTGGCTGCCTTAAGCCACCACTAGGGGGAGCTCAGTGCATAGGAATTTACACAACTACCATTTACTTGTATAATCTCTGCATTGAGCTCCCCCTAGTGGGGGCTGCTTGAAACTGCAGTGTTTTTTTGTCAGGGAAAAGACAAAGTTCAGCACTGCCCCCATTCCCCAGGTCTCATAGCAGTTGAGTAGTTGGCCTCCATTGAAGGTATGGCACTGAGTGCATGCTCAGGAGTCCTGTCAAAGTATTCCAGCAGCAGCTTGCTACGGCACAGCAGGGGAACATGGGGGCAGGGGTGCAGCACCAATGAGGCCAGGTGAGTCGATTGCCTCAGGCAGCATCAGGTAGGGGCAAGAGGGGGGCAGCAGAAGGGCCATGGACAATGAGCGCTTTCATTGTGGCAAAGGGGTTAGGTTAAGAAATTGGCATGGGGGGGGCACTGTTTCTGTTTTTGCCTCAGGCAGCAGAAAGGCTAGGTGCACCCCTGCATGGGGGAGCATACGTATTTAAATCAGCAATCTGGAGCCAGTGCCAGCAGTGCTATTCATGTACATGAAAGACTCCCTGTAAGTCATTTAGGAATGATTGCCAGCTTGTCGTCAAGTTTTTCGTTTTGCTGTCACTCCCATCTTTGGGAAGGTCGTGGTATGATTTCCACTAATTGTGAAACTGCTTATGTTTCTAGAACTAAGGAAATGCATTGCAGGAATATTACTCAGCTATCTCCGGCCTTCCCATAGAGAATAAATGGAGCAGCACGACAGATGCTCCACCAGCTGCTTCATTCATTTCAGGGTATGGGGCCCCCTTTCTGGTGATATGTGGGGTCCCAATGGGTAGACCCCTACTGATTTAATAGCTGTCCCCTATTCGACCGGAATAACCCTTTAGCTACATTGCCGAATTTTCTGGTGTGATTTGCTTTTGCAATTATTTTTTTTCCATTAGCTGCAGCTTAGAATAAGCTTTGTAATATCCAGACGTGTCCCCGCTTCCTCTGTCACACGAGGGAAGGCTGAATAGTGCTGTCTAAAGATAATACCGAAATCTGAAGGTGATCCTCCCAGTGACTGGAATCAGTATAGGCGCTTCTACCTACATAAGCAGTAATTATGACTCAGGAGACTTCCGTGACTCACTCTGGAGCTGGAATCAAATATCCAATCAGTCACTG